>JAECUM010038954.1:0-38797 GCA_016617855.1 Megalonaias nervosa | reverse complement strand
TCCCTAAAATGTAAGTCTAGCTTAACCCCTGGACTTGAAATAAAATGTTTCTCTAAATTTCAAATATTATATAAATCTACATGTTCTCTGTACTAATCAAATAAGTAAACTGAAAATTACACAAACAAGGCGCAGAACATCAAACCCGCCATTGGAGAGTAGCATCCCCCGTATAGAAGAAATCCCATAGATGAGGTGGTAGTGTACCGATCGGGTATTGGACGCACGTATTTGACTCATGTTTACATTTTGAAGAGTGCATCTTATCCAGAATGTGTACCATGCCAGTGTTCACAGACTCTGGACCACATTCTTGTCAAATCTGTATTCTTTCACACAGTAAGATAAACATATTTTGACATGAACACAATGAAGAAACTTTATCTTAATTTACCACCAAAGAAAATGTTGGAAATTTTGAGGAATTCAGTTTTTAGAAAAGGTTGACAATATGTTTTAAGTATTTTACATGTTTTACCTTTATCTTTTATTTTTTATGATTTTGTACAGAATTTTGATATCTTTGCCTTTTATATTTTATCTTTTACTTCCTGTTTATATTTATTTGGAAGGGTTTCTCTTCCTAAAATTATTGTGAAATGCTTCATTTTTTATATTATTAGAATGTCACTTTTTAATTGGCACAAATATGGCCACCATCATGCTGTTACATGTAAATGTTAATCCCCCCCCGCCAATATGTGTTTCCTGTTGCAGTGGTTTTAAAACTCGGGTAGGTAGGTAGGATTTGTTTGTCTTTTTTTAAAAAACATTATATATATATATATATATATATATATATATATATATATATATTATAATGATTATTATATATGATGTATTAAGCATTTCATGCATTGGCCTAAACCAGCTCAATTCAATGCATAAATCAATTTTGGTAAGTTGAAAAACAATTTTTTGCTTATTTATTTTTATTTTCTTTTTAAATATTACATATATTATAATGATTACTATATATAATGTACTAGGTGTACTGGGCTAAACCAGTTCTTTAGATGCATAAATCAGTTTTGGGAATTTTTTTAAATGTTGCTTTTTAACTCAGGGGTTGCAGAAGTGGCAAGGAAAAATGGACAGCGGTCGACCAGAAACACACATACTTTTTTGTCCCTAATGCATTATTATACCCATATTGTTATCTAATTTTACATTTTCTCTTGAAGAATTCAGAGGGAACGTGACAGAAGAGAGGCATCCAAGGCAACATCCACATCTGGTTACTGTGGTTATGACCAAGCTGTCCAGTGGATGAGGTCAGTTGTACAGTCAGAAGTTACACAGGATGCAAACAGGCACAGGGTAAGTTGGTATCCACTGGTATATCTGTAATATTTAGTATGACTTTGATGTTAGTCATATGTACCTCCTGTGTTCATTGAAAATATAGATAATTTTTAACTTGAACTTGATCCATTTTCCATGATTAACAGCAGTTTACAGAAGACAAAAAGAAAATATTATGTCCTTTTGATGGTACATTATAAGCATATTAGTGTTTTTTGGCTGGAAGATGTTTGAGAAATATAGGTAGCAATGAGAATGTTCCAAAACACCTAATTCAGAACCTTTTTCAAAAGTTAACTTGTATAGTGTCCCTAAATTTGCAAAGAAGGCCTAAATCTACCTTTGCTTTCACTTCTTGTGTTATAAAATTTGCTTTGTGCCATACTTCTGTGTGCATCTTGCACTAGAAGAAAAGATTCGAAGTTACTCTTACACTGCATTAGTATGCCACACTTCTGTGTGCATCTTGCACTAGAAGAAAAGATTGGAAGTTACTTTTACACTGCATTAGTATGCCTGCTTCTGTGTGCATCTTGCACTAGAAGAAAAGATCGGAAGTTACTCTTACACTGCATTAGTATGCCTGCTTCTGTGTGCATCTTGCACTAGAAGAAAAGATTGGAAGTTACTCTTACACTGCATTAGTATGCCTGCTTCTGTGTGCATCTTGCACTAGAAGAAAAGATTGGAAGTTACACTGCATTAGTATGCCTGCTTCAGGAAACCATTAACCTAGGATGCGCTACAATTTGCCTGGGAAGGCTTTAGTCATTTAACTATGGATGAAAAAGTGTACAGCAAAGATGTGAAGTTGACGTGTTAACCCTTAAGGATAATTTTGCAACTTGATAGCAGTTTGAAACATCCAGGTCAGTATCAGATATTGAGAATGAATTGACTTTTATTCCCCTGAGATGGAGGTTTCTAGCATTTGTAGTTGCCCATGTGTGTGTGTGGGGGGGTGTGTGAAATTGGTTAAATGGTTAAATTGCTTTTCAAGCTCATCTGAGGAATCTCTTAACCAATTCCTTTCATATTTGGTGGATACATTATCATATATTCCCCTTTCATTATCACTCCTGCCCTTGGGTTCATCCCATTGGTGGAGCCTTGTGGTTGGGAATTACATTGGAGACATTTTGCTTAAAGTTGTTTTTCTTCATCACATTTTTACAACTGTTTCCTGAGTTCAGTTTTTGGGTGGGCCCGTATGTCCAAAATTATATTAGGGACACAATTTGGTCAAAGTTTTATATGCCCACCTAAAGACAGAGTGTGTATTGTTATGACATGTCCATCTGTCTGTCTGTTCACCTGTTACCTTTTCCATTCTGCACATAAACATATGTTTCACACTGCCTTACTAAACTTTGCATATTCCTTTCAGTTTTAGAGAGAGAGAAGGCTACTGATTTTAGGGTCAATGAGTCATAAATTAAAGGCACTGAAATGGAAAGAAGAGAAATCATATCATATAAAAATCAATGAGTCATAAAGGCACTGAAATAGAAAGAAGAGAAATCATTTCATATAAAAATCAATGAGTCAGAAATTAAAGGCACTGAAATGGAAAGAAGAGAAATCATTTCATATAAAACCTTTAGTTCTTGACCATGTATCTGGAGCTTTGGAGTCAAAAGGTCAAGGTCATTATGACTCAGAGAGAAAGTAATTTTGCAAAACATTTTATAGTCCTGTAAGTTCCTGAATTGAGATAGAGTAAGAAAGAAACCATTAGATAATCATGTGTAAATGTCAACGGTCAAGATCTTGGTAAGTCTAATAAGATAATATTAGTTTCTGCACATTAAGTTTAGTTCAAGGCCACATACATTGATCTAAGGTAAAGATCATTGAGATCAGTTGGTAAAATAAGCTCAACCATGACATACAACTGCCTACATAGTTAGTTGTTTATTTTATACCTTGTATTTTCTTAAATCTGCAATCAGTTCATTTCCTTTCTGGATTATACATCATATCAGACTGGCCTTATGCATTTAACACTCCTATTCATGCACAGTACCTCTGGATGGGGCTGAGTGGTAGGGAATGTGTGTGTGTGTGTGTGTGTGTGTGTGTGTGTGTAGACAGTCTTCAGTTATGTTTATTTTGTCACCTGTTAGTTGATTCACTTTACATCTGAAACATAATACCATCACATATATTCCACCTTCTTACAGCACCACTTCTACTCCTGTGGTTGGGCCATAAGGTTAATAATTATATTGCACACAATATTTTGCTTAAAGTTGTTTCATCACAAATATATTTTTATAACAAATTTACCAATTCACTTTGTTTGATTTAGGCCTTTGCCTTGGACTTCATGCATTGAAATTAAATGTGGGAATGAATTTTTGCTATATATTAAGAAGACTAATATCAGCATTTATTATCAGTTTTATGGCAAAATTGTGGCCCCAGTTTGACTTTGGATTTTCCCCTTGATTGTGTCATATTAGTGCAGGTGTTTGGATTTTCCCCATGATTGTGTCTAATTAGTGCAGGCCTTTGGATTTTCCTCTTGATTGTGTCATATTGGTACAGGCCTTTGGATTTTCCCCTTTGTGTCATATTAGTGCAGGCCTTTGGATTTTCCCTTGATTGTGTCATATTAGTGTAGGCCTTTGGATTTTTCCCATGATTGTGTCATATTAGTGCAGGCCTTTGGATTTTTCCCATGATTGTGTCATATTAGTGCAGGCCTTTGGATTTTCCCTTCATTGAGTCATATTAGTGCAGGCCTTTGGATTTTCCTCTTGATTGTGTCATATTGGTACAGGCCTTTGGATTTTCCCCTTTGTGTCATATTAGTGCAGGCCTTTGGATTTTCCCCGTGATTGTGTCATATTAGTGCAGGCCTTTGGATTTTCCCTTGATTGTGTCATATTAGTGCAGGCCTTTGGACTTTTCCCATGATTGTATCATATTAGTGCAGGCCTTTGGATTTTCCCTTGATTGTGTCATATTAGTGCAGGCCTTTGGATTTTTCCCATGATTGTATCATATTAGTGCAGGCCTTTGGATTTTCCCTTGATTGTGTCATATTAGTGCAGGCCTTTGGATTTTCCTCTTGATTGTGTCATATTGGTACAGGCCTTTGGATTTTCCCTTTTGTGTCATATTAGTGCAGGTCTTTGGATTGTTCCCTTGATTGTGTCATATTAGTGCAGGCCTTTGGATTTTCCCCTTGATTCTGTCATATTAGTGCAAGCCTTTGAATTTTTACCTTGATTGTGTTTTATTGGTGCAATCCTTTGGATTTTCCCCTTTGATTGTGTCATATTGGTGCAGGCCTTTGGATTTTCCCCTTGATTGTGTCATATTAGTGCAAGCATCTGTGTGATGTGGATGCATTGGATACATTTCTGATATGACTTGGAGCTTGGAATCAACAGTTATTATTGACTTTAACCAACATCTACATGCAGGAAGAGTTCTATGATCGTATACCCTTGGCATGGGTTTCAAGATGAAAGGTCATGATTTATGCTTTTGACTTGTATTATATGTTTTCCCCTCCCCTCCAGGTCAGGTCATCTAGTGTTTGGATTGTCCATTTGAACGTATGTGTGGGGTGTGTGGAGAGGTTTGGTGAAAAGTTTTATCTAGCATTTCTATCTCAATAAACCCTTAACTTATCAGTTCATACATGGAACATAATATTATCATATACCTTCTCTCAATGCCATAATCATCTCTTTGGATGGAACCATGATTATGTTTGCTTTTTTAATCACAGATATTTTCTTAAGTTCCCAATCAGTTCACTTCATATATGGAATATTCATCACCCCGGGTGGGGCTGGAAGCAGATGATGGACAGTGTGTCTGTGGACAGCTTTAGTTAAAATGAGTTTCTATCTGTCATAGCCCAGTAAACCCTTACCAAATTCACTTCACCTTAACAGCAAAATATTATCACATATTTTCCTTTCTCTCTGTTCAACTCCTACTCTTGGGTATTGCTGTAGGGTCAAAAATGATACTGGAGACGTGTTTTAGTTAAAAATGTTCAGTCACATATTTTAATAACCTCTAAACTAGCTCACTTCATGATGGGAATATAACTTGTCATACACTTTCCTTACTCTGTATGCCATTAATGCACATTTATCATGTCCATGGTTCACAATTTTGATTCCTTCACCATATATTAATAAAACTTTATTTAACTCATTTCATATTATATCAGAAAATGATCCACACTTCAGATTCTTTATTTACCACCATTGTCTCCGAGTTACATTCCTAAAGGGGACGGTGGAGTCAAGGAGTAGGCTGACATTTTGTTGATTAATTGGATTTTCTATTAATAATCCTTCACCCAGCTGACTTCATAATAGGTATTTTATATGGTCTCTTTCTCCCCAAGATATTGTTTCTGCTTGGTTTTACCCCTCAGTGGGGCTCATGGTGATAAAAAAAAAATAAAACCAGGTTATTTTTAAATTGGTTTTCATCATTTTATTTCATTAAAACCCTGCACAATTCAGTGCATATTTGAAATATGACATCATATACATATATGTCACCTTGTACCAATAATACTTGTGGGTCATGTGCTTGGATAACACCACTGTGTCCATAACTTATATTTCAGTGGTCTTTTATCAAATTTGAGCCATAATTGGAATGTAACAACATATACAAAACGTAAAACCTAATAAACAAAATAATTTTTCTGGTAAATACTTGAGAAAATATGTTCTAACATGTACCAAGCCCCTCCCTTAAGCAGCTTTGAAGACCATTCTATATGTGATCGTTAGAAAAGTTGAATGGAGAACCAGTCTAATTCTGCTGTGAACTTAAATTCTCAACCTTGTCCTATTGATTTATATCATGTGTAATGCTTGATAATAGAATGTGGATTAGTATCATGGTAAGCTCTTCCTACATAGTATTTATAATAATGTGGGGAAAATAGAAATTCACTTTTAAAACACTGTTTATTCTTGTTGGATAGGGAAATTATAATTAATGCAAGTAAAAAAAAATGAAAGGAAAGCCTAAAATCTTACAATAGTATGGTAATGTCCAGTCTAATTAAACTTGAGATCTATTTATATTTTAAGCAGATCTGACAGGCACCTTTAAAAGTTCATGTTATACTGACCTTTGGAATTCCCAGTCCACTTACTGTTAGTAATCTATCAGATGAATAGTTGCATATCTTGTTTGTGAGAGTTATTTGTTTGAATCTATATGATCTAAATAACATTTTTCTTTCACTCATAAATGTGAAAACTGTAATTGATTGGTGAATCTAACACCTAACAGAACATGACCACACATCTATATCCATCAGATATCTCTTATGTCAAAGTTCTCTATTTTAATCAGTCTGGAAAAGTCACCAAAAATCTGTATGCACATGTGCACTGCAAACTGTAGATGGAAAGAAATGAATGATATGGTCATAATGAAATGGTGCATACCAGAACATCTGAGATGCCAATGTTTACAGTTGTCCAGAAGTGTTTAATTCTTAAGTCAGTAATTTTAATCCAAGAGTTGATAATGGGCCAGCATAATAAACACCTCAAATGTCTGAATTGCTGTTAGGCCAAAATTTCCTTGAACATAAAACGGGACAAAAACTCCTGAATATCTGGTAGAAAGTACATGGTGTGAACATTGTATCCAGTATAAACATGGTGGGAACAAAGTATCCAGTATCAACATTTTGGGAACAGTGTATCCAGTATACACATCAAGTGAACAATGTATCAAGTATCAACATGGTGGGAACAATGTATCCAGTAGAAACAGATTGAATGGAATCACTCTGCACTACTTTTTATCAGCGCATTGACACCTTCTGTATTTGATCCAGGTCAGTTACTTCAAGGGGGCCAGCTCCAGTGGGATTATAGAGGAAGAGATTGAACAAAAATCTTTGAAAAGGACACATTTTTCTCCAGCATTCTTGAATGATAAATATATGCTTTGAATAGGAAATTATCCAGATGGCCTGAAAAATTTTTTTAAAGAAGGGGGTGGGTTCTTTATAAGGACACTGATGCTTAATAAAAACAGATATACTGTAAAATCTGAATATTAGGTGTATATACTTGTTGTCATGCCTGGTTTAACATAGGAGAGACAAAGTCAATACTCTGGGGGAAGCCATTGTTGATAAGACCAAACCTTGTGAGTTATTGACCTCATACTTGGACTGTAGAATTAAAAATCTTTTTCTTTTCAAATCAGATAAATTCTGCCCTACTTCTGACCCTTGGACAAGGTCATTGTTATTTGAAAATCTTGGCTAAGTTTTCGGTTTAAAAAAAAAAATCCTGTTTGGACACAGGTCACAAACCTGGAATTGATAGCTATCCTACATGTACAGTAAGCATTTGCCTTTCAAATTTATTCTGCCCTAATCTCCACCTGTTCTACAGTGAAGGTTAGGTTCATTGTAAAACATCTTGGTTATGGTTTTGTAAAAGTTTGTCTGCATGGTCATTAGTGGGCTGGATAGATACTTGGACTGTAGAATGAGGAAGATTTGTCCTTTTATATTCATGCACCCCTACCCTCTCCTGGCTCTCAGTCATGATCTGCATCATCTGAAAGTGGAAATGGCATACCATAATCTTGTTGGTTACTATATTAAAATGCATGATTGTACATCGTATTGTGTTCTATATATGTGCTATTAACAAGATTTGTAGCATATGTCCAAATGATTGATGATCTGTGATTGAAGGAAAGATGCCATACTGAAGAAAAGATAATTAGTTTATTCCTTAAAATGTGACAAAACGATTGCCATTGAATCATGTTTTTATGGCTTTATTATTTTTGGTTAGCCATATTAGTAGGAGGGTAGAGATAGCAGTCACTTTTCCAGTGGTGCAACATCAATAGTTAAAGTTTTGATTAACGTTTTTCAGGAATACTTTGAATGTGTGCTCTATATCAAGGTCCCTGCCTTCTTGTTTATCATGTGAAAGACATTTCTGCTCATAATGGTATAGAATCTGCAGGAAAATCTACGTGTGCTTATTTTCTGCACATGTTATATTTATTATTGACATTTAAAATAATTTGTAATAAAGTGCCTTGTAAACATCTAACTTTGTAGTTTCATGGGTTAGAAATGCCGAGTCAACACTTTTCATTTCAGAGTGCTATGGAATGGCAGGAAGTTTCTGATGTGCATAACCATCAGAATGTTGAGGACAATATCTACAGTTCCAAGTTACATCGGCAGAAAAGGGCAGACCTTGGCCAAAAAAATACTTGTACTTTGCACCTGAGCTCAGATCCATTACTGTGGAACCATGTGATGGACAAGAATAAACAGGTCAGCATACAGTGTTTCCCTTTATCCTCATTTCTGCATCAGAGACTTCCAAATTTTTAATTTGAGCAGCAGTTCTGACTCTAAGTTGTTTTTTCTTAAATTCAGTCTGACCCCCATATCTGATACCAAGGGGATTTTTGCCTCTCAGTCTTACTCCCCATGGGGAAGCACTGGCATACATGCATTCTTTGATTGAAGAACATGGGTATAATTGAGTATTTTTCCTCTGTGCACTGAATCATGGACTTTGATAGAGAAACACTCAGCCAACATACTCATGAAAACAGTGACTTGCTGATCAGTAAACTACCAGACACGATGAAACTTGTTGGGCATATTGGTATGCCTATGCAGATGATTGGACTTTTGAGTTATTTAAATGAATTGTTTCCACTTTATCCAGTTTTTAGATTTTATGGAGTTGGGTATGTTGCCTCAGTTGGTCATTCATGTTTCACAAGCAGAACTTTGTAGGTTTCCTTGTTGGTGGGAGTGAGATAAAGCAGCCACTTTTCTGACACTGATGTCGATAGCATTGCTGTTGGCAGTTTGTTAAGATTCTGGTCCAATGATTTCATTTGCATATATTTGCTAAACCCTTTAATATATTATAACCCTTAGACAATTCATTCCATGACATGCTTGTTTACTGAATTTACCACATGATCATTGTCTTAGAAATATAAAATTTGCATCAAGGTTTAATTGAATGTTTTTATTTATAATCTTTGAATATTTGTAAAAGCAAGATAATTCAATCAGCAATATGCTCACTTGCTTGTATGTCATTGTCATAGTCATATCAAATGTGCGTTAAGGTTATTTTGAAGTTTTTCTTCGCTAATATTTCGTAAACCCTTGATGCATTTTCTTCATTCTCTCGATGAATCTTTACGAAGCTAAGTTTTTTCTATGACATACTTGCTCAGCCGTTTGATGTTGTTGTCATGGTCACAGTCATAGAAAATATACATTATGGTTTTTAATTTTTAATTTTTTTTATTATTACTAAATCCCTTGATTGATTTTCTTCATACACATGAAGCTAACACAATTTATTCTGTAACATGCTTGCTTTAACTTATGATATTTGGATCTATATATCGACCAGGAAGTAAATATTTACAAACAATTACACTACCTGTACAAAATATTTCATTTGGTAACATAATAATTCTACTGTAGCACCACCTCAGCCACAGAGTCATATCTTAATTATAAATATTACAGAAGTCAAGATAAGCGGCATATTTGCGTTTCTTCTACACATAAATTTCCCGATCATAATACGCTAGGAGTACTACCAATACCTTGCAAATCCAGCCCTGCCAGGCTAAAACGTTTAGGTAAAAAGTTACAATTTATTTGCCCACCTATGGCAGTTAGAGTTATCTCCCCTTGGTGCAATAAGGCTGTGGCTTGACAACTTTTACCATGTAGGTTGGCAGGTAACCTTTAGCTTTTTTAGCTGAAAAGTCTTAGCCTAGAAGGGCTTGATTTGCAAGCTAGTAGTAGCTCTTCAAGATATTTTTATTGTATTATTACGATAAGTATTATTGAAGAAACATATTTTACTAGAGCATATTGGGTTTTTTTTAATGTGAACAAGTTGACTCAAACAATTTTATTTTTAGCATTTATTTCAAAGCTCCCAACATATTCCTCCTGCTTCAAGCACAGTCTATAGGCACAGTATATAGATTATGATCATGTGTTTGATCAATGTAGCTATGCTCTCTGAACAAGTTGTGGATGTTCCATGCTATCATTTGATTACTGCAAGAACACTCACTGGAGCTGTGGTGACCCAGTGGTTAGCATGCCGGACTCAAGACTGAAAGGGTGCGGGTTCGAATCCTACCATCAGACCAGCCTGAGTCAACTTCTGTGGTGTGTCCTTTTGCAAGATACATACTTTACTCCAATTGCCTCGGCACTAAATAAGCTACTTGTCTTGCTGTGTGATAAGTCACCAAAGCAAACCAAAGAACACTATATTGATCACTAAAATAAATCAGTATGACTGAACACATGCTAAATTTTCTTTGTCACTAAGCCTTTTAATGCATTATAAAATGTATTATTAATGTTTTGGCAGTTATTACTCAGAATACTATTGAAAGTTTGTGGCTTGCGATATATTTGCAAAATACTGCATTGAATTTTTAGAATAAGCAAATTAGTTCCAAATCAGGGAGTTGAATACTTGGTTTATTAAATTCTAGACATCTGTATCTTGATAGGGACCTGTTTTAGCTCACTTGACTACAAGGTATTAAAGTGTGGTCCTGTGTCCGTTATAATTGCCTGTGAACAATTGCTTATGAAAAACAATTAGATCAATTTCAACCAAATTTGGCAGAGAGCATCTTAGCACAAATGCATTTCACTTTTATATAAATTATGCCATTTCTGCATTAAATGTGTCTGTTGTTACTAACAATAGATAAAGCTTAATTTCACATTTTCTAAATCTGATGAACTGAATTGGACCAAACTTTGATAGACAGAATTCTGACATGTAGATGTTTGAACACTTACAAATGATGTTTGTCTGTCATCAAATATGGCTGCCATTAGTAACAATTAGAAAGATTTAAATGTAACCAAGCATCAAGCTAATTCTTTGCTAACTATTTATATTTGGCTTTTAGTGAGGTGAAATATCTCATGCCCATGGAGACCTCTTGTTTGATCATCAGGATGTAAGGCCAAGTGTCTGATATATGGTCCTACATCCAGCATGCATTGTGTATCATTCCTCATCCATCAATGTTTTATTTTGAACTTCATAATAAAAATACTGGAACAGTTTCAGTCATATGGTCATATAACCCATGCTGAGTTTTTTACATGTCATGTCTTAATGCCTTACATACACTGGAAGTAAAGTAGGTTTGGTGCATACAAACTTATAAGCAATTAACTGCGTTTCATAAAAAATCCAGAAAAATGTAGGAACTGTATCAGGAACCTAATAGGAGGTGTTATGATGTTTTAAGATTTTAGTGACCTTTGTGATATTGTCTCACCTACAACAGTATATGGTGAGACATTGTAAGGCATCACTTTTTCAGCAGTGATAACATAAGTGTAATTTTTGGTGGTAAGAATTAATGTTAAAGTTTTGTGTTGACGTCTTTTCCAAGTCTGATGCAGTAGGGGAACATCATTACATTGGTCACAAGTGAGGCATCTCAGCATTCAGGTCTCACAGGTGAGATACCTTATTCTTTGTGGGCCACAATTGTGGCACTCAGTTTTTAGGGTTATTGGTGGAGCACATCATTCCATAGAATCCTTCTTTGCTAACTCCCTATTTGTCTTTTCTTCAGAATAAAGATATAGCCCAAGATGAGATCCTGGCTTTTTTTGCTAACCATGTTAAAGCCATTAACGGAATTTATGGGGACACTAACTTCACAGATGGACGTGTAGGGTACACAGGGGTCCAGTTTGCAGTACAGAGAACAACAGTAAGGATTAGAAAAATAACTTAACAAAAGAAAGGGGGAAAAAATTACACAAATTTTGCTCACAACATGCAGTAGCACAAGTAGGTAAGCAAAAGATGTGCATGAAATATGATGGTCCATATTGCAGAGCAGAGACATGTGGTAAGAAGACTTTTCGCAGATGATGCAATTTTTGTAACACCGTAAATTGCATTCATCCAAAATCTCTGAGTTTTGTCCAGATGTTTTACTCTAAAATTGAATAACAAAAGTCTGGGATGAAAAGATGATTATAAGATATGAATGTAATTAAATCTGGCTTACGATAGAAAAATGTGATTTTGAGCTTGTCCTTTCGGTCTACCTATTGATGAATCCTTTCCATTCATCCAGTTCTCTCTCTGGTTTGTCAGTGTGACTGTCACTTTAAACCTTTATATCAGTGACAGATCAATTTGCTTTGCTATGCAAGTTGCTCAGGTGCTTTACAGGTGTAGAACCATTTTTATACCTAAAAGTGGACTTTCTTGCACAGTAATACATTTCTGCATAATACCTTTTTACCTATTTGTGAATTCAAATCAGAATTACATCCAAACCTGTGTATTAAAGATGCACAAGGAAAAATAAATGTATCTTTTAAAGGCAGGTATTATTTTTAGAGGCAAAATACATAAATAACTGATAAAAGAGACTTAAGTTTTGGCTGGATTGCAAATTCTGTCTTATGGATGGATGATATATATCTATCCATTATCAATCTTTCATCAACACTCTGATATTGTTACATTTAAGTCATTTTCACAGAAACTATTGCTTGTAGAGTCACAATAGTGAGTACTACATCCATCGGTGAGAACAAAGACACTCTTAATTATATTTCATGGTTCAGTGATTTGTGCTTTTGGATTGAGTTAAGCTTCTTTAGTTTACAGTTAGTATTTAGGCTATTTTCTCTGACACTATAGTTCATAGAATCATGTAAGTTGGTATTTAGATATCTTAAGTACTGCACCCTTCACTGAAAATTAGGTCTCTGTGGCTTATATTTCAGTCCAGTGTTTTTAGTTAACCTTTGCATTTAGCTAATTTTCTCAGTTACTATTGCCTGTGGAGTCACATAACTTGATGTGTAATTGCATCACAAGGAATATTACAGGTGTTAGTGAAAACTAGATCACTGTGACTCATATTTTGTATTTAGTGATTTATGCTTATCTTTGCATAGATGCCACCTATTCCTCTTAAATTGGTAGAATCATTCCTACTGTTAAATCTTAAATTATGTCATTATGATCACTCCTGTCAGATTCTGATTTTCAGGTAAGATATAATTTATGTAGGCAAGGTGCAACTTGATCACTGATCTATATATGTTACAGAAACACCTGTGATGGCTGATTGTAATTCTTTTGTGAATGTATAAGTAAATATCAGCATTAAATATTGAACACCAATTATTGATCTAAAATAATTTAAAGACATTTATTCATCTAATCTGCTGAACAAGCACCCAGCATGTGGAAATGAGTAATGAAGGTGCGTCTATTAAGATCCCAGGTATATTTTTGTGTTCTCTCAGGGTGCACATTTAGGTGTGTTACTGTTCTTAGTTGATGTAGTCCACTCAGGATGAATAAAAACATCACTTAGGCTCTGATATCTCAGCACAGAATGTGCAAATGGTATTTTCCATTGCACATGTACACAAACAGACTTGCATAGTTTTAAAACAAAAGGAAAAACAAACACCAGAACTGAAACCAATATTCTTTACTTGTTAAAGCAGCACCAAAACATTATCATGTATGTGCTTTTTGTTAGCATGCAAGGATATAATGCAGCCTAATTTACCTAATCAGCTTACAGCCAGCATATTAACTTGCTGGGTGCTTCAGTACATAGTCGTGATATGAGTGGTATTAATATTCCAGACAAGATATTTGGGAAAAATGATGAGTTTCATCAATGCTAAATTATAAGAGAAAAGTACTTGTTTTTTAATGTCTGGATATTTACATTAATGTTGGTAATTTAGAGCAGAATCTGGAAAGGATAATCCCTTAATGCAGCTCTTTCAAAGTAAAGCAGATTTTTGAAAATGTAATTGTTCATTTGGTTTCCTTGAACACTTGGTATATATGTAATGTAAGCATCAGTAGAAATGATGGTAGTCTTTTGCAGACAATAATATTACGATGGGGAAAAACTGTCAGAGAAATGTTTAAAAATTTACCAGAACTTGCATTTGAAGTATTTTTCTTTGTGCACTGCCATTGTGTATGCCCTCCAGATTTGGAGGAGATGGGAACATTGTGTCCATTATCCTTGGGTGCCTTGGTGCAACACTTGTGGAGGTTAATACTGTGGCAAGCTTCATTTAAATTTCTTATTCAAACCTTGTTTCAGGAAAAAGTACATAGGCCCACATTGATCATATTTAAAGATTAATTTTGTTCCTCTTTTAAGTCTGATTAAAGTTTTCTTTTATTTTATTATCAATCCAGCCTTGGTTGAAGTTCAGTATTGAAATCACTTTGGTGTCCATGTGCATGTCTGTGTTTTTACATGCATCCACACCCTGGATTAAAGTCTGTGTTAAAAGTTATTCTACTTTCAAGCAACATAAACAGCAGGTTTGTCAATTAGGAAATCTCTTGTCAAAATAATAATTGTAATTAATTGTAATTAATTGTAATTTGATTCATTCTACCTAATCATACTATTGCATTCATCGAGAATTTTTATTGTGACATTTTATAAACCAGTTATGGATTGAAATTTATGGATGATAATTGATTTGTAGTTAAGGTTGCCCGATAAAGTCTATTAAATATTGAATAAAAGTAGAATCCTCCTTAATGGCTGCGGTTGTATATTAAATAAAGTTTGTTCTTGCAATATGAGAAACAAAAATGATCATGTTATATATTTAATCAGTTAACTCGATAAAAATCCAGGACTTAATTTAAGAAAATACTGTAAATTCATTTATTTTCATGCGTATGATGTTTTGTGGTATAAGAACAAATGTTTTCTGATTGCACTCCAATTCATGATGCTTTCACAGTAAAATTACTGTTAACTGAGTCTATAAATTTATGGTTTGTATCAACTATAAAATATGCAAAATTGGTGACCCATGAAAACTTGTAACTTCGCAGTAAATCTAAAGTTAGAAATGTATCATACAAACATATGTCAGTCTTGGAAGGGTATAGTCAGACAAATTTTTGAAAAATGACAAAACTTTGTGCTTCTAATGCACTTGAACAATGCTCTCAATGGAAATTAGCATAAAGGTCCAGTCTCTCCAGAGGGAGACAAATCTGACATGTGCTTATAATGACCTTATGAGTTTGTTACCTTATTTTAGGTTACTTGACTATAATGGAACACTATGCATCAGTCCATACATGATAATATAATTTACATCAACTATGCAATTTACTTATATAAATTATGGTTCATTATTCCTTGAATACATTTGAGCACACACTGTGTGCATGGTTAAATATATTTCCATCTGCTGCTCATATATTTAACTCGTAACACATTTGAGTCATAGGAAAAGTTATGGTAATATTAACTATTTTTACTTAAGCAAAGAGGTCAAGGAGAATACCTACAACATTCATAAAGCTATTGCAAGAATCTAAGTTCAAATGCAACAGCTTAAAACAACTGATGTGGTGCACATTGCTGTATAATAATTTCTTAATTTTTGGCTCTGCTGGTCTTAAACTACATGAAGAGTTATCATGAAACTATATACATACATTTCTCCTTCAAATACGTTCCCCAATCACATTATGTTAGAAATATTAGCCTGCTACCTCGCAAATTCAGCCCTACCAAAAGACTAATATCGTCTTTTCATGACTGTCTCATATTTCCCATTACCACCCCTTGCCACTGCTAGGAGTCACCAGTTTTTAGTTAACTGCTGTACTGATAAAATCATACATTTTACCTCTGACAATACAATCCATTTTAGTATTCATATTGGACGATCCAACATTCATTTTGGATTTATTATGTTGTACAATCATTCTCCTGCAGGTTGTCGCCCCACATATCCAAGCATGGCCTTCAGGCCTGTAAGTCAGGATGCATGGGGTTTGTACTGGATCCATTGGATCCAACTCATTCCACTGCACCATTACTGGCCATCCAACCATCATCTACCATACAACATGGGAGACCTTTTGAGAAGACACTCCAGCCAACTAGTTCATCGCTTGCAATTCTGACTCAATGAGGGAGTGTCCCCCCAGTTTTAGGCAGCCCCACTTGTCCAAGCATGGTCTTCATTGAAATGGTCCAGCGAGCTATGATTTATGGGGATATTAGGGACAGATCCATCCATCTATCCCTACCACCAGTGACATACCATAAATATGGCAGAAAGTTTAGTGAGAAATCTGTCCGTCTAGCCAGGCTCTTGAAGCGGCCAGTGCTGGTGATAGCCAAACCATCGTCTATATGACTTTTCCAGAGCTGCAAGCAGACCCAGATTGGGACACATAGAGAGTGCGATGAAACTCAGCAATACTCGGATCCAACCATGGAATGGACTGAATTAAGCTATAGAGCCACTATTGAGGAACTTTTTAGGGTGTTGGCTACTTTAGAATGGTCTCTACCCCCTACCGGTACTCAAGACTTTAAAGTTAAAGCATTGATAGATCTTGACGAAGATGAAGAGACACCACCCTTCTGGCTCCTTCCCCAGTTGGATAAAATTATGGAGATCAATGACTGGCTTTTGGGTAGTATTGGTGACCCAGGAGACTCTAAGGCTTTCTTCTCAGAAAGTCAAATTCCAGCAACATTTTCATCTCGCTGGTATAAAACTCAGACACCTTCAGTACTGATCTCCTGATCCTTGACAAGAATATAGCAGCTGTTCATATGTCTGTTTTATTAAGCTGATAAAATGTGTTCCATGCCACGTCAAAGCTGGTTCGGAATGTTGTTGTTTCTTCATCAATATTAGATTTGGCTTCATTTGCAATTTTCATACTCGCAGAGAAATCTGGCAGTAGCCATTCTTGGGAAGCTATGTCCGAGATTGATAGGGTCATTAACCAGGCAGCCCAACATACCATGGCCAATGCATCAATGGCTTCAGCTAAACTTAGACCTGATATGACATGCTACTTGTCTGCTGTCCATGTTGCTCAAACCTCATCATACCCTCACTTTACAGATGATCCTGTTTGGGTCACTGTTACTTTTGAAGGAAGAATTGAAGAAGTTTGGAGGCAGGCAGCTCAGGAACTGCCCCTCCAACTCGTTGATCAACCCACACAGTGTTTGGAAACACTCAGCCCCTGCCAGTATGAGGGGACATTAAGCAGCCTCGGGATAAAGGATCTTTTCAGTCAGAGGTACACCAATATTAATCCCAACCCAATGCCAGGAGACAGCAGTCAACCAACCTAGGAGGAAATCATACAGAGGTGGTGAGAAACCACATTGTACCACCTTCAAGCTGCCTAACTATAAACACAGTCACTCATTGAAAAATGGAGATTGTACAAAGGCCACAATCATCAGGTTTTGTTCAGGGCTGTTTCTCATAAGAAAGTGAGCAGCAAGTTGAGGCCAATCATAGACTTGAGTTGGCTCAACCAATTCATTGCCCCACTGAAATTCAAGATGGAGACAGCAAGATAAATCTGCCACTCTATTCAAATGAACGAGTATGCCGTCAGTCCAGATCTGACCGACGCATATTTTCATATCCTTATCCACCCTGTGTCACAGAATTTCTTTGTTTGCTTACTGCTAAACAGTTTATCAGTTCAAAGTCCTACCCTTTGGCCTCAACATCAGCCTTTGAGTTTTTACCAAGGTTATGGAATGTGTCATCATCCTGTTCTGGTTGACTTCATCTTTAACTTTCTGGATGGATGGTCATATATACATGTAATTCAATCAGGGGACTTCCTATGGTGTCTAGTTTCCCCTGATGGAAGATGGTGCTGACCTAACATCCAATTTGGCTGCTTGCAAATGTTTTTATTGCTGCATCTCCTAAAGAGAAAGTTATATTGACATTGGGTATGAAGCAGAAGACTTCATATCGTATCTAGTTTCTTCTAAATGAAAATGAATCTATATGAGATACAATATGGCCATCATGGTCTTGACATTCATGCCATTGTTACCCTTACTGAATGTATGGTCATATCTGTATAAAGTTTTCACTAAAATACTTCATATGATATCTAGTTGGTCCTAAATCAAACTAGTGTTGATCTTATATCCATTATAAACATCTTATCTTGATATCACACAAGAATATCAGACCACTTAACAGATAAAAAATGAAATGGTTTTGTCTTGGATTCCTATAAATTATTTTGGCCTTCACTGCAATAGTCTCTTTAAGTGGATCTTTTTTTCAAAAATTATGTATTACTAAAAATGTTTATATAAGGACTAAATGTTATTCTTTTTTGGTATACATAAGTGATGAACACAGTAGTTCACTTGCAGGTTTTCCATGAAGTGCAAACATGATTCATGAATTTGCATGTGAGCTACTGCATTCATGATCCCTTGAATGCTGATACATAAAATGTCAATTTCATTTCATCTTTTCTAGGTAATGACATGGGATGCAAAATGTGCGAATCCACTTACAAGATCCCCATATTGTGATGACAACCTTGATGTCAGCAACTTCCTAAACCTCCATTCGCTGGAAAACCATGATGATTTTTGTTTGGCTTATTTATTTACCTACAGAGATTTTACAGGGGGTACTCTTGGTTTGGCATGGGTTGGGGCACCATCACGTAAGCATCAATGATTTAACCTTTATGTAATATACCTAATTGATGCAATAGATTTTAGTATTTTTAACAAAATATACTCTTGATTGCTCAAATTTTGTCATAGATACAGTCCTATAAATTGTTCTCATGGAACATTCTTTTGCTATACTCATAGTAAGTTCTCTTTCAGAGTCAGTATAGGGAAGGACATGAATCTTTTTAAAATTCTGATTGGGAATATTTTACATGAAAACCATGAAGTATGGACAGTTTTGGCATTCAGCTTCAAAACAGGCCTCAATAAATATGAAAGAGAGTATGCAGACTGTAGACATGGTAAGACATGCTTAATTTGTACTTTTTGTACATATTCTTCATTGCAAGAACAGATACAGTCCTGATTGTAATGAAATATGTCCCCATACCCCATTTAGAAATGAAAAGTGATGTCCTTCCATTGATCTATCACATTTCCTGTAAGCAAGATACCATAGCTAATAAACTATTGATCCAAACCAGATCAAATCTGACATTTAATTATGTTGGGTGGGTCCCAAGAACTTATTAGGTTAGACCTTATTTTTTAAAAGTTTTTGGGACTTTTTTGACAAAAAACTTGTGAGCATTGTTTAGGCACTAATTAACGGAGAAATGAAAATACAATTTTTTTATGTATATTTGATGACAATGTATAATGTGAATTTTGTATCTGGTGATGGCAGGGTAGCAGAAAAATTTGTTCTCACACCAATCTGGTGATGGCAGGGTAGCAGAAAAATTTGTTCTCACACCAATCTGGTGATGGCAGGGTAGCAGAAAAATTTGTTCTCACACCAATCTGGTGATGGCAGGGTAGCAGAAAAATTTGTTCTCACACCAATCTGGTGAATTGTAGGGCAAAATACATGCAACTTGAATCATAGCAATTGCCAGTGAAATTTTATTACTGAAAATGTTTTTTGTTAGCCACACAGCTGATAACTGTGTGCTTGCTGTAGAATATGCAGTAGCAACAATATGAAATTAGAAATGAAAGCTTTCCAGGATGGATAACATGGTCCAACATATGAACACTTTAATGTAAAATACTTAGGCCAAGCACTCTCTCCCTGGCAGTGGGATAAATATCAAACAAATTTTCATATTTTGTGTGTGAAAAGATTGCACCTTCATTACCCTGTATGTTGCTGGAGTTAAAGTCCCTGTTTCACAAAGTTTATCAAAATATTTCCCCATTTTGAGATTTTGCATTTTCCATGCCACAATATTTATAACAATACTAAGATTTATTTTAAGGGACAGATGTAGTACAAGGAATATACAATAAAATTATCAATTTACAGTGGTACCTCGTGAACTCTTTTATATCTTGAAGGTATGTTTAGAAATTCCTCAAATTTGTGAAAATTCTTGAATTTTTTTCTTTAATACATTACCTTTTCATAATATGTTTGGAATCCTACCACTTTCTTACAAATTCAGCTCTTCCAGGCAAAACAAGCCTTTAACAACATACTTGGGCTTGTTTTAAAGCAGCAAAAAGTGCTAATACATTTTTGGCTGACCAAGACTGCAGTTAGATAAGAGTGGTCTCCCCTTGGATATAGGGATTACTGTAGAATCCCATCCCTCATCATTTACTGCTTCCAGTTGTTCCTAGAAAGCATGTTTGTTCAAGAGGCCTTGTAGATACCTTTCATTTTTTCTTTTTCTCAAGTATTTCAGGGAGTTTTCTCATTGAATTCTTCTATATCCTCATTTTTGAAGAATATATTTTCTTAGAACTGTCTATGATCTTGTATGATATGGAGTCATCTAAATTCTGGTCTGTTATGATAAATAGTACTTACATTACATCTCTGTACTCCACCTTATCGCATCTTATTTAAGCATTTGGTTGTTTATTCTCAATAATAAGATCATTTCAGTAATTCCTCTCCAGTTATATGGATCACCTACTTTAAATAATAATAATAATAATACAGTAGTCCCCCTCTTATACGGCCACCCCTTCTGCACCAGGAGAGTGGCCTTATAAGACGGGTGGCCTTTCCAGAGGGGGACTAAATTTTTTGTGAGAAGTATATGTCATGTACTTAGCAAGAAAGCTACATTCTTCAAAGCATTTAATATCTTCGTTTAAAAGTAACATTAATTATTAAAAGGTTCTTCTTGTTATAATAATAGACTTATTTCAACTGGATATGCATTAATAGTTCTTATTCTTGGCGTAAGCATGATATGTGAGCGGATGTTGTTGTCATGCACATTGCAAAACCATTCAGAAACGTCATTTAAATCTTGGTACATACATAATTCTCTTTCTATTTGCTCCATTTTCCCACTGCTGCTGAATAACCTCCTTATTGGTTATGATGTTGTTTATTCGAGTGTTTTTGACATAAAATTGTTTTATTCGAATCTTTTCTGCCTAAAATTGTTCGGCAAGTCCCCCCTCCCCACATCACCTGATGTCATCTAGTAGAATAACCGACTTTTTTTCTAAAATAATCGTCCTATTTCCGTGATGACATGTTAATGTTTGGTAATGATTTATTTGAATGTTGCTAACTGTATGCGATTTAATTATGCAGTCGAAACTTTTGTAGAGCGGACGAAATGTCTTCTTTGTAAAGGAAGCAATAAATGTGTTGTAACATGATTTTTCTGTCTTTGTCAGGTATCTCGTTTTGTTCAAGTTTAATTTCTCTGTGTGTGTCTGCACAAAATCTATTTTTCGCCTATGCTGACTCTGCTGTGATCTTGACAATTACGTCCGGTTGTAATCATCAATGTTGCCAACTACAAGACTGATAAAACAATTTTTCTGCATTTAAACAAAATGTCATGTGTTTTTAAAGGTAGCAATCTTGTCACGTGATTCATTAGTTGCAGTCTGGTACCCTACTGTGTTTACATTTCTTTACACTAAGTGAGAGAAACCAAAATGGCTTCGATATGTACGCAGATTTGACCTCGTGGCCGTTAGGATTTGTAAACTCGACAATTATTGTCAGTAATAATAGCCACTAATTATGAAAGTGAACAAGCTCAACATCCTACTAAGGGAAGCCATAAAGGCTATCAAACCATTTTCCCGCTGACTTGTGTAATGTACATCAATGCCGCCACTTCTCAGCTATTACTACTGTTCAATAATTGTAATCTTAACAATTATCAGAGTGACTAAATTGGACATCTCATGATAACACAGGAGTAAGGCTAATCGGATTACGTGTACTTACCTTTTTGTATGGATTAAAATTTGAGTCTTTCTCAGCTTTATGGAATAAATGTGGCTTCTCGTGGGGCATAAATGATATATTAACCTTAGTGGTACATGTACTTTAGTCAACACTTCTTTCAGTAACGAAAACCTGACATCGGGAAAGAGAAATCGGATTACTTAACACACATTATGAGTAAAATACTGGTTCTGGATACATATTACAAAATAAAATGCGGCCGCTTGTGAGGGGTAAATTTTATATTTTTGCACTAATATGCTGGCCGCTAGTCGCGTTAGCGGGATGGCCTTTTGTGAGGGGTACTTTTGAACACAAACTCGTCAGTGCCGACGGATTCTGGCCGTAAGGAGCAGGTGGCTGCTGGTTAGGGGTCCATTCAAGAGGGGGACTACTCTAATAATAATAATAATAATAATAATAATAATAATAATAATAATAATAATAATAATATTATTATTATTATTATTATTATTATTATTATTATTATTATTATTCCTTGATAACCAGTAACAGACTATGGGACCTGATGTAAGTCAGCCTCAGACCTCCAGTCCCAGCATCATCTTGACTTTTCATTTGGGCATGGTGATTTGCCTTCCCAAGACCTGGTGGGTCTTAGTCACAACTGTACAGATGATAATTTGATGCATGCATCAAGTAACCACATTTGATGGTTGAGCCTTCTATGATATCCAGTACTGGGCCACCAAAAGCAAGGTGGATCAGCATTCCATCATTGGTCCTGGCTCTTTCATGACCCATGTTTAATGGCAATTTCCCTTTCTCAGATATTCTGTACCTGTCTTAGATTTCAGTGATGCACCAAGTAAATTCTTGGAGGTTATTGTTTCCCAGCAGAGATGGATGCCTATTCTGGTTCACTGCCACCAATGACCTGCTTTCCCTGTTCATTCTTTGCCATCATCATTTCTTCACACCTCTCACATTAAATGTAAATGATCACAAGCTGCTTCAGGTTTGCTTGATCCAATGATATCAGTGGTAGACTCAGCCTTTCTCAACTCATTTGAAGTCATCTCTGTACTACCCCTCCTTCTTGCTCCTTTAGAATACCTGCATCTATCCATTGACATTTAAAACAAGAAAGACCTACCTTCCTTCAAATAGTTGCTGCAGTATTTTTGAGTCATTAATATCTTGCACTGTTTTGATAAGGAACTACAAGATCCTAGCATTATTACCGAGATAACTTCTGTTTAACTTTACCCCAATCTTTTACAACTCATTCATCAAAAAAAGACATTCTGGGTCTTTGAATGCTGAAGGTAGCATCCATACCCATGGACTGGAAACCCTTCCAAGACATACAACAACTGTCTTGCAATGTTGTACTTATGGGCTCAAGGGCTATCTTTCAGCAAGCTAAACATAGCTTTGATTCCACCATTGAGACCTTATTTGACATGTATGCCAATAAGTCATATTTGCACATGGCTTGTGTACTAACAAGGACAGCTCAGCACTTACACCATCTCCATTGCTGCTTCTGTTAACTTCAGTCTCACTGACTGCTGTCTTCCTGTTCATGTCCATGCTGCTCACAGATCACCATATGAAAGGCAATAGATTTAGGTGTTTGTCCTCCAGTCTGATTTATGGCTACATAGAGGAGTATATAGGCCACAAGGAGGCAAGCCTAATGCAACTTCATCACCTTGAGTTCTGCCACCCTTTTCCCAAGACCAGAGAAGTTGCAAGGAAGCCAATAAAGCTCAGGATTGAGACCTCGCAATCAACCATCTGTGACATTGTGAGGAACACCTTATGATCATCATAGACATCCAGGGTATTTGCTTTCATATTCTCATTCAAATATCATCCCATAAATTCCAGAGGCTTGCTCTGAGTGAACCCTGTGTACCACTTCAGGGCTCTCCCTTCCAGTCTTGATCTCATTTTCCCATTGTTTACCTGAGTCTTGGACCCAGTTGTGTCACCCTCCAAGACTAGCTCCATGTCCCTGACATCAAAGTGTCTCGACAGCATCCTCCAAAAACATAAGCTGAGCAGACTTTTGTGCAAAGTCACAAAGTCCCTTTGCACCTTGGGTAATTTTAATGTGGTTACAGATCTTTTCACTTTGGGCTGTCAGTGTGAGGACCATGCAGATTATTCATCTACACCAGTGGTGGCTGAAACTTTGGTAACTAGACCAATTGATACAATTTTCAGATTACATGAGGCTCCATCTCAGAAAATGGGAGGACCTCTTGTAGCTTAAAGAGGGCATTCCGCTTCAGGGTCAACAGCCAGAAGTCACATTTTTCACAGACACCAGCATGAAAGGCCCTGGTGCCCATCTCCTGACCATTTTCCAAGTGAACAAGAGTGGGCCAAGCACACCAGCCTTTGGGGATGAAAGTCATAATTAATGTCGTTTAGTTGTGAGAGAAGATACTACCTAGAATGGGTGTTTGGATTCCTTCAAAAAGTCATAAAATTCCAGACGGAATCAATGATCCCAAAATAGTATTTTGGTCCAAAAGTCAATCACTTTGTAATTCCAACAAGTAATTTTAAATAAATGATTCCTCTCAAATTATATCTCAACACAACTGTAAAAAATTACACAGACTGAACTTAAAGTAGGAATAAATAATTTTGTTTACCTGGACTTTATATAAAAACCTGGAAACAATAAAATGACCTGGATGTGGGTCAAAAGTTCACTTCCAGAATGTTTTAAGTTTTTGCTGATAAGGCTAGATCTTGAACTCAAATATCAGAAACAACTTATTTATAACTTTCCAACATAGACAAATGTTAGGTATCTAAAACATCTTTACAGATGACCATTAGTTTAATAAACAATCCTAGCAGACTTAAGAGAAAGTATTCCCTGAAGACCTTTTCTAGAGCTAAACTTATGGTCTAAATCGTGTTAGGTGCAGACCCTTTATCTAACCCTAATCTTAATACCAAAGTGCACAAAATCTAAATCTATAATCCAATTAAAGCCATATATCCACTCTCCACACACATTCCTTTGCAGTGTTTAATGTATAATAGAATTTCCAAAATATTATATTAAGTGGGAAATTACTTGTAAAATCTTATAAGCTAATTAATTCCAAATTTAACTGTAAGCACGTTGTGTACACAAAGAGAGCTTTATCACCTCGACTGATGCCCTTTGAGATAGGACCATGAATGTCTTCACATCTGTCATGAATGTCATGATCAAAGTTTATTATCGTATATTTTTATATACCTCAGAGTGATAGACAGGTGATAAAACTTCACTGAATTTGCATTTCCATTTTCTAAATCATTACTTATGGGGATTGGTGAAAAGTACCTTGCATTTCTATACAAGTCTAATTTGTTATCTTAAGTCATAACAGATGCTTCAGGAGAGGAGAGTAGGAAATATATGTGGTAGAAGCCAAAGAGGGTGAAGCAGACTCTCTGAATTTGTTCATGTATATTTATCCATATTTAGTTTCATATTCTTTTCATATAGAGGCCTCAGGAGGGGTGTGTGAAAAATTTAAGCAGTATTCAGGTGTGTGGAAGAGTTTGAACACAGGAATCGTCACCACACTTAACTATGGAAAGGAGGTTCCTTTCAGTGTCTCCAAGCTGACATTTGCTCATGAAGTTGGACATAATTTTGGATCTCCTGTAAGTAGCACTGCAAGTGGTAAAATATTTTAGACTTGAGGACTCTGAATCACTGACTCAACTGAGTCTTAAGTACTGAAATTGTATCATGTATTTTAAGTACTCTGAATCACAGACTCTACTTAGCCTTAAGTATTGTAATCATATCTTAGATTTTAAGTACTCTGAGTCACAGACTCTACTTAGCCTTAAGTACTGGAATTGTATCATGCATTTTAAGTACTCTGAGTCACAGACTCTACTTAGCCTTAAGTACTGGAATTGTATCATGCATTTTAAGTACTCTGAGTCACAGACTCTACTCAACCTTAAGTACTGGAATTGTATCATGCATTTTAAGTACTCTGAGTCACAGACTCTACTTAGCCTTAAGTACTGGAATTGTATCATGCATTGTAAGTACTCTGAGTCACAGACTCTACTTAGCCTTAAGTACTGGAATTGTATCATGCATTTTAAGTACTCTGAGTCACCGACTCTACTTAGCCTTAAATACTGGAATTGAATCATGCATTTTAAGTACTCTGAGTCACAGACTCTACTCAACCTTAAGTACTGGAATTGTATCATGCATTTTAAGTACTCTGAGTCACAGACTCTACTTAGCCTTAAGTACTGGAATTATATCATGCATTTTAAGTACTCTGAGTCATAGACTCTACTTAGCCTTAAGTACTGGAATTGTACCATGCATTTAAAGTACTCCGAGTCACAGATTCTACTTAGCCTTAAGTACTGGAATTGTATCATGATTTTAAAGTAATCGAGTCACAGACTCTACTTAGCCTTAAGTACTGGAATTGTATCATGCATTTTAAGTACTCCGAGTCACAGACTCTACTTAGCCTTAAGTACTGGAATTGTATCATGCATTTTAAGTACTCTGAGTCACAGACTCTACTTAGCCTTAAGTACTGGAATTGTATCATGCATTTTAAGTACTCTGAGTCACAGACTCTACTCAGCCTTAAGTACTGGAATTGTATCATGCATTTTAAGTACTCTGAGTCACAGACTCTACTTAGCCTTAAGTACTGGAATTGTATCATGCATTTTAAGTACTCTGAGTCACAGACTCTACTCAGCCTTAAGTACTGGAATTGTATCTTGCATTTTGAATCCTCTAATTTATAGTCTAAACTCAGCCTTAAAGACTGTTATTGTATGATGCATTTCATTGTAAACAATAAAGACCATTCTAATTTACAGGGGAATTAAATAAGGAACACATTTCAAATCAGCCTAGGTGTTTTCTAGTAATCAGGTTTAGGACATAGTACCATATTTACCGTATATATTGGGACATGACCAAATATTTTTTTTTTTCCTGCCCCAGAGTTCATGGTGAAACTTTTTCTCACCTAGGTTGTATGTCCCAAGACTTAAGAAACGAAATAAATATGTGTTGAATTTGAACCCCATCGCCTCCATGTTGCAATAAAATAGTTAAACAAAATGCTGATTTGATCATAAAATGAAAGAAACTAACCTTGTATTATTATCATTTATTCCTCTTTTTTTTTCATCATGAGCTTTAAAGGAAAAAATATATCCATGAACTCTGTGTATGTAGTGTAGGCGTCCATACTGTAGCGTGTATCACTTACGTCAGATAACACACAACATATTGTTCATTGACATGGACATTGAGAAATAAATTGTGTTGGTTATACCCAAAGGTTTGAATATGTTTCCAGCTGAAAACTGGATACAACAAAATCGCAAATGTGGGAGGAAATATCAACCGATTGCTTGAAGGCATCTGCCATTCATACATAACATGGTGTTAGGTGCAAAATAACCAAGATTGTACTATATCCAAGTTATCTATATGACAGTATCTCGCAAATATAAATCATTATTTGAAAATACATTCATTCTGAGTGCAAATGACAATCTTTTCATTAGCATGGATTAGAGAAAGTATACTTCAAGGAAGTTATTGCTGTGTATACTATTTATCCACAGACATCAATGCCTGTTTGTATTAATTATGACTACAGATGCCAAGCAAATAGAAGCCCGTGTGGTGAATAAACAAAATTGGCAGTGAGCAATAAATTATACATTTATTAAAATGTTTCCTATTTTCAGGAGTGGGATGCATTTAACAGTAGAATACAATAGTAGACATTTTACAAATTGATCAGACAAGAAGATGATCACAGATTACACATATTCTAGATGAAATGAGAAGTTCTCTTATCAGTTTCTGATTGTTCACTAGCACTGTTTAACAAATAAAACAAACATTCTTTGACAAGTCTTTGTTTGGTTGCTGGAATAAAATAATCTGATTATCTCCTCTTAAATTACAGTCTGGCCTTTCCTATCCCATTTTAGATATTTTCACATTGTGATTTTTCTGACCATTGGGTGGAATTTCCCAATACTTCACAAATGTATAAGATAGATTCTATTAATCTTTCCTGTGTTAGCAGTTACCTAGTCTTAGGAAATACTTATTTCTTGCCAACAATTTTAAAATTTAACTTTGTTTTTCAAAGTCTTTGAGTCTCAGGCTCGGCCAGTGTGGTTATGTGAGAAAGCTTGCCGGTAGCTTCTTGTGGGTCGGTGGTTCTTTCCGGGTTCTCCCGGGTTCTTCCTCCACCATTAATACTGGCCGCCATGTATTGCCTATCTTGTGCTGAAAAATGGCATTAAACCCTATAACAACAACAAAAACAATAACAACAAAGTCATCTAAAACATGTATTTCACATAGGTACATACTGCCAGTATTCTACAAAAATACTTTACCAACTTCAGTACAAAACTACAAAATTTAATCTAGATAAAATGGAGCCTAATTATTTTAGGACAGTAAATGAATTTTAATCTTTGTCACAAAATTATTTGTAACAGTCTCATGCAAATGCAGTGGAAATTCCAGTGCAAATTGGAGCCATCTTTACAAGTCAATGGTGGGTAATTATATGCCTGGTACTATGGGTATGATTGGTATTAGGCTGTACCTTCAAAGATTTGTCCTCAATATAAGGGTGAGTTAGAAGTATAACATGGTATTTTTTACCCAGAATCCCCTGCAGACAGTTACCTGCAATGAATTGCAATAGCACCAATATGTAAGGAATTTCCATATTGCAAGGTACCAGCTATACTTCCAACTAAAACATTTATTGGTTCAAAATAATTTGGCTGTTATGTATTTTAGGATTTTGTTATCATTTTTAATTCGGCATGGAGCTGGAGTTGATGGAGAGTGTCCTACTTGTAATTCAGAGGCTGTCTGTTTGATACTTGCATAGGACAGGTTAAGATGGCTGCCTCAATGTGTCCTTGCAATTAGTAGCTCTCATTTCCACAAATAATGTGTAGAAAGTGCTGGTAACAATACTACCAAAAACCATTCATTAGAGGAAGCATTTTTTCAGTTTTCTGTTGATATAAACATAGACACATTGTGATGTTTTCAGGTGAAGATACCCTTGTTCCATGGAATCCTTGTTATATTCCTTTGATTTGAGTTTTGCAAAAGGATCAAATTTTGTATTAACTAAGTGCTTTCAGTTTTATCTTTGTTTATGTTTTTAGCATGATTCAGGAACTGTATGTGCCCCCTTTGGTACTGGTAGCAGTGATGCAAATGATGGAAACTATATCATGTTTGCCAGTGCCACCGCAGGTGACCGTCTACACAATAACCAGTTCTCCTCCTGTAGCAAGGGTAACATTTCACAGGTGTTGGATGCTGTGGTCAACCAAAGGAATGGCAAGGTCTTCTGCTTTGCTAGTAAGTGTATAATTATAGTAAAACATGTAACCGAGAGACGACTTCATCTCCTAGCAACATCAAGATGCTCCAGACAGGTAGTATCTCAGCAGAAGGTGTCACATTGTTGGCTGGATTGCCAAGTAATTCTGGCTTTTTGATTGGTGTTTGTCCATATGTCTATCTGTCCTCCATCAGGTGTCAACAATGAGGTTAAGGTTTGTATTTAGGTCTTTTTCTTTCAATTATTATTGCATGTAAGGTTGCAGTGTTTACACATGTAAACAGCTTTATTTAGCTTACTGCTGTTAAACATTTATAAAATCAGTCAAAGTGTTTGTTAGGAATGGTGAAAGTTGAAAACAAATTAGTAATAGTACACATTGCACAGAAATATTTATCAAGTTGATTAACTGATCTTGCTGACAAAGAAGTCGTTAAAACTGCATTGCTTACCTTTGAAGAGCCTGTTTCTCTTAACCTAATCCTTGATGAGTAAGGTTTTATTTTAAATAAATACTGTTTCAAGTTTGTTAGACACTGCAATATTTTAGTTAATGTATAGCCTACAAAAGCGTCATATGTGCATGTCCAGGTAATATGTCCAGTTGCATTATTAATTGTGTCATCATGTGGATGTATGTAACAGTATGAAGCAATATCACAAGGATATTTTACGTAAATTGTTAGACATATTCAACAAAGATATGTCATAAGAACTGAATAACATTACAATATGATGTTTCAGATGTACAGCAATGAATCAAAAACCTAATAGCCATAGGTCATAGGTGAAGGTCACTTTGGCCAACAATATTGACCAACAATATTGAATGGTTCCTGTGGAATAAAAAAGAGTTCTGTTTCAAACACCTACTGCAGTCTTTGCAGGTAGGTTGCACTATATATGATAAAAACCAATTGATTTTGGGATGAAAAGGTCATAAGTCAAGGTCATACCACATCAAAATGGTTTAAAGGCAATAACTTTAATTCTGCTTCAAATAAATTCATCATATTTCATATATGGCTATCCCATTTTAGGAGTCTGATGATCAGAGGTTAAGGTCACCTTGGTCTGACTAGAGTTCTCCTAAATGTACATTCACTAAAACTTTAAGATGTTCTACCATTGATAATGCCAACAAGTCTAATGATTTTGAATCTCAGTGCTAACAGTAAAGGTTGCAGCAATGCAACAGAGTTACATAGGATTTTGCATGACTTAAGTTACACTGAATATTTCTTAAATAAACTTCATAGTTAGGTTTACCTTGATCAGACAAAGAGGCATGAAGATATTACAAGTTGATCCTTAACAAGATAGGTGTACGGCATGTTATGTATTGTTTGCAGAACTCCTGTTTATTCTGGGGTCCTAAGCTTTTATCTAAGGTTAGGACATCTTAAGTTTTCATCTTTACATATCACTAATTTATTGGTTTCTATTAGGGACTCCCATTTTAATGTCTATTTTCTGTGAAACTGAACCTGCTTTCTTTTTAATCTTTACTACAACACATAAGCAAAAAGAGAAGGTATGACAGTGAATATTTACATATTTTGTTGAAGAAATTATTGAATATATTGAACAATATAGAATATATGTATGCCAGTTGAACATTTGGTAGTTGATAGCATCAATAATTTGCATTTGGATTTTGCAAATTTGCTGTATTTCAGACTCAATGGATGCTTTCTGTGGTAATGGTCTGGTGGAAAGGAATGAGCAGTGTGATTGCGGTTATGTAGATGACAAAGGAAATTGTGCAGACAATTGCTGCATTGGAAGGACTGTTGGTTTAACTGACTCTGCTGCTTGTAAAAGGAAAGCTAATGCAATCTGCAGGTATCTATATGTACAAGTTTACTGTGTTAAAATGTATAATAAGTTCATTTATTGCCACTCTCTCTTGATTTTGCCTCCCCACATTTGTTGCTTCTGTAATTCTCAAAACAGGAAATGAGTCTTTTTGTTTCCATGTGACAAGCATGAGATCCATGAAAACTGATTCACAACAATAATTTTTGAATTCACTATAATTATAAGGATATATAGGAAAAATCATTAGTATAAAAGCTTATTTCAAACCAACTCTATAATAATTCTGAGCTTGATATGGGACAGTTTGTATTATATTCATTTATTAATTTAATAAAGAGAATTAAGGAGAACTAATTCTCTTTTCATGCATATCTCTCCTCTTTTTCTATTCAGATGAGAAATGTTGTGTGTGTATATATATATATATATATATATATATATATATATATATATATATATATATACTTATATTACATACTAATGTTGAGGAATATCGTCATGCAGCATCTTGTGTATTTGGGGTTTTTTTGTTCATAAGGAGAAGAATAAAGGTATTCTGATATTCTGATCAAAAGTTGAAGAATTATTTACACATTTGATGCGGTTTTGGGGCAAGAATGGTTAAGCTTGGTAACGTCTCATTTCTAAACTTTAGGGGCAAAGTTTTCATGTGAATCTTTTTTGATTCTTAGGTTTTGGACCAGGAAAGAAAACTTATTATTATTAATTGTCCCAAGATATATGGTAAGAAAAGTGCACTTGTATTTGTAACTTTTCTTGCAGCTGTTTTTCCAGATGAAATAGCTTTGATGCAAAGGTTGATTGATACATGATGAATTAATTGCTTCACCTTCATTTTGTGTGAGTAACTTTGCAGATTAAGAGATAAAGTTTGCCATCTTTACAACATGATCAGAAGTTGTTTCACTTACCCCGATGAGCATCCTATCTTCAAGGTCAAGGTCATGATCAAGTATTTGCAGCTTGACATTGTGATCACTTCTGCAAGCTGGAATACATTTTAATCTGTTTTTAAAAAATATCCTCTTTATAAAAGCTCTGAGGCAGACCTGACATGTATTCGTAGCCAGGTTGTTGTTTTAATTTTTCTGTCACATTTGTCTACTTTATAATTTTTAAGCCCTTTGATGTTATGGGATGAACTTGGTATACTTATGTATCATCACTAGAAAATGTGTTATGAACCACTTTGAAGGTACTTCTTAAGGTCAAGGTCATTGCATAATATTCTGCTCTGTGGCTTTTAAGGATGTTTGAGATTAAGGGACTTGGCATTAACATGAGTAAGTGTGTTAAATACCACAGCAGTGGTCTTAGCTTTAAGGTCAAGGTCCTGGGTTTTCCCACACTTCTTTTGACTGTATACCTTTAGAACCCTTTTAGATAAGGAATGAAACTTGGCATGTTGCATGTACCACATGAGGTCTGTGTCATATCTTCAGGCTCAAGTTCACATATAATATTTAAAGTTTTCCATCACACTTTCATTTCCACTGTTACTTTTGACCTGTTTAAAATTAATGAGTGAAACTTGGCATAATTATTAATCATTATTAGCATGTGTGTTGCCTAGTTGCCTCCTACATTAGTTTTCCTATCTTCAAGATCAAGGTCATAGTTCAGCACTCAATAACTTGAGAGCCATTCAAGATCAAGGGATCAAATTTGGAATGATTATACTGCATCCAGTAGAAGGTATGTCTGAAATCATATTTGTTGTCCTTCCTTTACCAACACACATAAACGTTATAGGTGAATATTTTAGATCATGGTCGTATGGTCCTTTCTGCTCTGAAGCTTAAGATCTGTTTAAGATTAATGGATGAAACTTGGTATACCTATTTACTGTTACCAGACCTGCCAACTCTTACAATTTTGCCCTAATTCTTTTGGAAATAAAGCTTTACATATGGACGTATGGAATAAGACCATAAATTATAGAAATACAATTGTTTGTGGTAAAATCCAGATACTGGCTTGTCCATGTTTGATTTGGATCCAGGTTTCATATTCGATTCAGTAGGATTTGTCAGGGAACCAGACTGACCTTACTGGAGTACCTTAGATGCATTAAACTGTGCATGTTTTGTGATGCAAAACATCTGCATGATCAAGCTTCTGCTTATTTTTTTGTTTTATAGAAAAGGAGTCCAAAAAGCAACAAGTCAGGACAAAGTGGGCAATAAACCTCATATAAAGATTTAATAGTACAGATGAATAAAAGGGAATATTCAGATTCTTGAGGGAAAATGCAGGAAGGGCAACAAATATGTTTAGTGGACATTGTATGTTGATTTGGAAAATGCAGGAAGGGCAACAAATATGTTTAGTGGACATTGTATGTTGATTTGGAAAATGCAGGAAGGGCAACAGATATGTTTAGTGGACATTGTATGTTGATTTGGAAAATGCAGGAAGGGCAACAAATATGTTTAGTGGACATTGTATGTTGATTTGGAAAATGCAGGAAGGGCAACAAATATGTTTAGTGGACATTGTATGTTGATTTGGAAAATGCAGGAAGGGCAACAGATATGTTTAGTGGACATTGTATGTTGATTTGGAAAATGCAGGAAGGGCAACAGATATGTTTAGTGGACATCATATGTTGATTTGGAAAATGCAGGAAGGACAACAAATATGTTTAGTGGACATTGTATGTTGATTTGGAAAATGCAGGAAGGGCAACAAATATGTTTAGTGGACATTGTATGTTGATTTGGAAAATGCAGGAAGGGCAACAAATATGTTTAGTGGACATCGTATGTTGATTTGGAAAATGCAGGAAGGGCAACAGATATGTTTAGTGGACATCGTATGTTGATTTGGAAAATGCAGGAAGGGCAACAGATATGTTTAGTGGACATCGTATGTTGATTTGAATATGTCACATGGTGGGAAGATGATTGCTATTGTCAAGGCCCACATGAAATTTCATTTTCTTAAGGCTTACATCAAGCTGAGAGATATCTGGAAGTCATTGAGCTCCATAGGGTTTGAAACTGCAGTTTCTAAAACTGCACTGGAGGTAATTGAAGTTCAAGTAAACTTACAGATTTTAGAGTTGACTACAATGTTTACCATTGCTGCATGTCTTGAATCAGTCTTCTGAACCTTTAATTTAAATGCGTGTTTTCCAGCTTGACAATAGAAGGTACATTATATTTTGTAAGTTCTTACTGAAAACTGGTCCAACTTATGGGAAAAAAATGGCTGCTTTACTGAGTAGATCTTGTTAGGGTTGTCAGGTCTGTGTTGCTAGAAGATAAGTTGCTGTGTTGGTCATATCTTCACAATCGAGGTTATTTGTCAATATTTTAAAGTTTCTGCTTTATGTTTTAATTAAGTAGTTAAGGTACCATGGTAAACCTAAATTTCACAGTTTGGCAAACTCAGGTGTATCACAATCAAGGTCTTATCCCTGTCAAGGTCATCATCACTGTCAAGGTCACTGATGAAGGTTTCCCCCTTTTCTGAATGTTTACTGTGAGATAAAGCCATTAAACTTAGTTCCATTCCATCTCTACAAATCTGCTACAAAAAGGCAATAGTCAAATTTTACAAAACTCTCGTGTTATTTTATATTTTTGTCTTATGTTACAAAAAGGCAGGTTGTCACTTCAGATCAAAAAACTGTTTTTAGGGAAGCCAGTTCATTAGTGTGACTGAGTCTCAAGATTGCTGATTTAATTAATATTTGGAATGACAAAACAACAACTGAGGAGGTCAAGACTGTTCAAGGGACTAATTACGTCCACACTTTTTGGAAGAAAGGAGGGGATTATACGATCCTGCCCCTCTATGTATGCATAAATGTTGGGCAACTGTACCTACACCATTTAAGATTAAGATATCAGACCTTGTTATGTGATTTGGGGGTGGTCTGTAGATATACAAAGTGGCTTTAGGATTTTCATGCCACCCCTAGGGATTGGGTGTGGTGATTCTTCATAAATTTGAAGTGACTCCCAAATTTTGAGACCAACATGTCTAAGAATTGGCATGTGTGATCACTTGTCAACAATGTCAGATGGGGGTTTGAATTATTCCCCTTGGGCATACTGTTCTACCCTACCCCTGGTCATAAATGTATGTTCATATATGGAATTAAAATTTGGAGATTTTACAAACACTCATGAACAACAGCAGGTGAAGATAGAGAAAAAGCATTGAAATGTACATGCACTAAAGATGTTTTGTAATTGACAATTAATTGATTATTTTGCCTATTCCCATATATAAGTACCTGTCATTCGAGAATTTTCTTATTCTTATTTCTTGTACTCTTGTTATAACATTAGGTCTGTAGACTTATATTTATGCTGTATTTTGATATTATTTGAGAAGAAATATTTGTATTATTCAGCAGAAATAGAAAGTGCTTATTGGACTATAATGTTATTTTGGGACTATAATTGTGAATTATTCAATTGAGTTCTGGACAATGCAATTTTGACATGTCAGGACTGTTGGCGGACCAGTATATTCATGGATCTGAAATCCATACAAAACATTTCATTCTTTTGGACATTATTAGAAATGTTTCAGGATTGTTTTGGATTCAGTTCATAATACTCTAAGATCCTCTTAAATTTTCACTTTTTAAACTTTGACAATTAAATTGTTTGTTACGTTTAACCGTATGTGTTGGTGCTTCTTTCTGTTACTTAGTTTATGACCACAGAGTCATAACAACATTCATCTGCTACCCATATACAGTAGCACCAGCCTTGTATAATTGTTATCAATTGATCTTTTTATGTTCTCATGCACATCTATATATTAAGGGCATAAATGACTTGTCCATTTTATGCCAAGAAAGTGATCATAATACATGGTATACAGAATCAGAGTAAGTAAGGTAACATTAATAAACAATGCAGTCATGTGTTCCAAATGTTTCCTTCCCCATCTACAGTTTCAAAATGAGTGAATTTACATAACAAAACTGACTTATGTCAACAACCCAGGGAAACAATATCAGGCCCACTTGAATCTCATGTTTAAGTTTACTTGCAGGTTTCACTTCTGTATTGATACCTGTCCACAAAATGTTGTGATACCTTGAGTGTCCTGTATTTGCAAGTTTAAATATACTCCTTGTGCAAAAATGAAGGGGAAGTTTCTCCCAACCATGTTTGAAAAATGGGGAATTTTCTAAATATTTGAGGAATTTAATAAAGACATGAAAGCAGGGTTTGGATATATGATTTTGGAGCTTTTAGTTAATTTTAAGGTGTGATATTTTTATGCTTGAGCATGAATCTTACAATCGCACAACCTTGAGTATACCCTGTTCATGTTGCCTATACCAAACTTTCAGACAACATGGAGCATCAGAGGACTCCGCAATATTCTCAGTTCAAAAGAGCAATGGTTGATGTAAATGTGACTAACTCAGAAATTGTTTTCCATTTTAGAGCTTCACTTCAATTCTTTTTTCAAAGTCTTGAAGGTCAGAGATTGATGTTAGTGCTTAAACACTTAAATATATTTCCAGTTAGTCTCTTACATTTTTTAAAGTGAAAAATGTTTCCATGTGAAGAAAGAGTTGTAAATAACTCACATGATGCTCAACCAGTTTCACATTGCTTTAGGATATTATTAACATTCTGTATACCTGGTGTCTTAATGATATATTTTAATTAATATATACATCTATCTTGGGTTTTTTTTAAGCCCTTCAGAAGGATCATGCTGCACAAAAAGTTGTGGATATGAAAGCCGAAATGTTACCTGCAGGGAAGCTACAGAGTGCTTAGCTGCCTCAACTTGCAAATATCCTTTCACAGATTGATTTATGATCATAATAAATTTATTTATCATATAATTCACAACTAGAACACATTTCGTTGGCACGTCCCTTCATAACATATAGGTTACTGAATATATTTTTAATTGGATATTCCTTCTATTTGGATTGTATTCTATTGGTATACATTATACATTGTATCTGAATTAAGTACATTTTATTTCCCATTGATCCCAGACAGATATTATAATCATACATTATGTCTAAACATTATACTCTGTATTTTCAATGCATTTTAAATGCTGCTACTTCTGTTGATGATGATGAAGATGAAACAGATTGTTTACACTTGATGTCTATTGGACAATATCAAACACCTGAGAGGTCAGCAATTGTATAATATCTTTTCCCTGGAATTCAAATCAATGCCATAAATACTCTAATTTATCAAATTTTATTCTTTTTTACATAGCATTATCACGGACTTAATTTACTCAGCTTATTCTGAAATAAAATTGAAACATATTACTGACAAGCGATTGGTATATTGTTGTTATTGGCATTGAACCAGGTGCGTTTGGGACATTCAAGATATCATTGTCAAGTTGAAAGGCACTGTTGCAAAGAACCTGGCTGAAGTTCTGAAAATGGTGGAATTGTAGGCACTAGTGTATCAATTGCATTTATCAAAGACTATGCTGTGTTAAGTGTATGTAATTTTATTATTTGTTTGTTAGTTTTAAATTCTTTTTTTTTATTTTATTTCATTACATGTTATTGTAATGATAACTTTTGTCTTCTGGATTTGATATTATTTTTAGAAATTTAGTTCAGTTCTGTTTGACCTGATAAACAACCAGTAGTGGAAACATTGTATCTAGTTGCTGACCTTGATTCAGAACTAGTAAGGCTTTTTGTAAACAACTTGTTTTTCATTTGTTTTGCCAGAGTAAGAACCATTGATTTCAGTTAAGGCTATACTGTATACATGATGTTAGGCATGTAACAAATTTCTACGTTGTTCTAGAAAATGACCACTTGACCCTCATACGGGAATCTGTTTTGCATCTTAACTTACTGTATAACTCTCTTCTTCATAAGAAGTAGCCAGTTGGGCTTTAAATCTTTGATAATTAAAGGTGTTTTGTTGTGACCAGATTGAGTTGAACTTTTTTATATTATGGAATTGGTGATTCTTTCCCTGGAAAATACTAGTGCTCATATAGAATTCTTGGACAAAGACATTTATCGAAATTTATTCAGAATTCCAAACTGGAATATTATTTTCTGTGATTTAACAAAGGAACTGTTGACACAATAACACTTTGAAGGTTGCAACAGACGTTATCACCTCCATTTTGATTTCATCGAGACTTGAACTCAGATTAATTTAGGACTTTTCAATGATGGAACTTCTATTTTTTAATTCTTGGATTATTTTTGGATTTGATTCGAAAACCATAAGTTCTTTTTCTCATTTTTACTTTGGTTTTCTAGGGAAATAAATTATTTGTTAAATTTTACAAAGCTTGTTGTCTTCACTCTTTTCTTGTTACTTTTGTATGAGCCTAGACATGTAACAGCTGATACTGGCAATATTACAATAAGACAATATACACTTAACCAAATCGCTAGCTTGCGCACCCCATGCATAGTAATTCATAGTATGGAATTATAGGAATATTAGTCAAAGAAGGAGAGAAACCA
>JAECUM010038953.1:0-46205 GCA_016617855.1 Megalonaias nervosa | reverse complement strand
CCACATATTGGTGGATCAGTTAATGTTTGTGTTGGTAACGTTGAATACCAAATTGGAGCAATATTATTGCTGACATAATGAAGAAATTCCTTTGGTGGCGCTAATCCATATGAATTGAAATAAATAATTCCACATGGATCAATTGCATATCCAACCCAATGCGTGCCTGGTCCAGAGTTTTTATCGAGATTAATAATACCAGTTTCAGAACTGCTAGCAGTTCTAGGTAATTGATCGCGCATAAAAACACCTCTAAAGTTTTTTATTTTTAGTTTTTTAGCAGTGTCGAGTAAATCAAACTTGGACATAGGCGATATCAGTAAACTGTCCCGGGAAGTCTTAGACCCTTTCCTTAAGAATATGGGGTCCCTGGTAATCTTAGACCTCTTCCCTTTTTTTGGATGTTCTTCTTATTCCCTGTCCGGTTGCTTTCTTTAATGCCATTCCAGCAGCGGTTCCAACAGCGCCTAATGCAGCTGCTTTTGTAGCAGCTGGGGCTGCAGCGGCTATTAATGCTGGTATAGCTGCGAGAAGTGGAATTATACCACCCGTCTTAGCGATGTCTTTGATGGCTCCTGCAGAAGGATTAAGTTTTATACCTTTATTTGATTTTTTGGCTTCATTGAAGTTTCTGAATTGACACTCGCTCAACGATAATTTATTTGAACCGCTCATCTGTTCTTTTTTTAGCGATATTTTTATTCCACAGTTACTTTTTGATGCTGATTGTAGCCTTTTAATCTGACCAGGAGTCAGGGTAACACTAGCGTGATGATATGACATTATAATTATTATGGATGATCTAATTACGTGTTACATATTTTCTACTGGGGCATCAGCGACTCTCATTCGTCCACCAACACCTTCAAGTAACATCGTCTTATCGCTGAGTATAACGGCTATTGCTCTATAATCAGCAATAGCTCCTCACGTCACACGAGCTCGAAAAATTATATCAACCACAGATTGTCTGGTTAAATCTAAATGTTCTAGTGAGAAATAATAAATCGGATACAGTGTTGTAAAATCTAACTGTGATACTTGTAAACCAGTATCTGTGTTCTGATCACGCCCCATGAATGTCATTAATCGATGATATGCACGCGCAACATGATTATTTTCAAAATTTAGCAATACTTCTTCAGAAGGTTCTTGATGTCCGTTTATTTTTAAAGAAACCTCGGAAACACCAAGATTGTCAAATATCATAATACTATGATTTTGATTACCCCCCCCCCGTGTAGCATCTTGTAATGCAATAAATATGTGTCTTGGTGCAGAAATACCCTGCTGAGAAGCTATTTGCCATGTAAATAAACCATTAATATTACTCTGGGTAGCATCTGTGGTCACTGTCAACCATGACAACATTGATTTACCACCTTGACTCATAAAAGATAGCAACCGGTCTTCTTCAGATATTGATGGAGCCATCACTGGCATCCACAATCAAAGTTTTGTTAGTACTACTTTACCAACATCAACACCGGGGGGGTCGCCAGATTGCATCATTGTCAGTGCCTTTTCGAAATAGTACAACTGTATGTTTAGCTCCGAAAATAACCTTTCTGACATTTCTACAGAATCCAAAGATATGTGACAGTGGAATTGCACATGAAAACATTCTTCCACCACGCAACATTGCTCGACGTGATCTAAATCCCAAGTTGAAATCTGGATCTATATTAATAATCATTCTTTGTACATCCACATCGGCGTTTCTAGCAAAATTTCTTGGTCGTCCTATTTCATATTGTTGATACTCTGGAGAATTAGAAGTATCTTTTACAAACATCATTGATGGACCAGCTGATCTTGAATAATCATTGCTGTATCTTGCAAGACCAAGTATTGTCGTGCAACATCGTCTTTCTGAATTGATTCAATATTTTTTCTGTCAATCATGTACGTAGCGCTGTCAAATAACGCCATAATAACAAAACCAACACTATCATCAAAGGCGTATTCAGTATTATCTGTTTTTAAAATTTCACCCTCTACTTCAATAAATGCCTCAGCGGGTAGAAAATATCTGCTTGTATCTTGAACCTGAAGTTCAATTCTTCCAGGCTGATTTGGAACTCGTGCGTCGTAAGAATAATATTGATAATCACGCACAGACTCATCCTTGAGTACTGGTGCATCCATGTCAAACACTGGATCAGATATACGTTTGAACATCTTTATTATAATTATTATCGTCTAAAACGAAGACCACTTCCTGCTATCAGACTAGCGGTTATATTTTTTTCTTTTCTGATAGTGGTACATCAGCCAACTCTGCTAGTTTTTGATTAGCAGCTTGATTTATTATTTCACTAATATCTGCAGGCATTACTTCAGTGCTAGGTAATTTTACAGGTTGAGGTTTTTGTTGTATTAATCGTGTTAGTCTATCTTTGATTGCTGAGAATGCTTTACTAGCAACATCACCAACAGCACCAATACCTTTTTCACGAACAACATCAATAGCTTTCATTGATAGTTGCTTTGCATTCGGTATTGCTTTTGGGGCTATCCTTCTAAACAGACCCTGAACAATATCGCCTAGTCCATCTCTGTAGGTTGTTTTGTATACTGGTAATCGTGAATTTACTGCCCTGACCATGGTTGGTCCACGTTGAGTACTATGTACGATCATTTTATTATAGTAGTTGTATTTAATTACATACTCAATCCAGTGACTTAGTCACTATGGTAGTCATCGGCGATTTCATTAATGAGGGACCGATATACATTAATATCCATAATTCCACCTGTAAATAAACGTTTACAAATATCAGCTGCTTCATTAATGATTTCTGGGGAATTATTACCAGCTCGTTTTCCTCCAATGAGGATTTCTAGTTGATCAACATCAGCAAGGACGTTATTGGGGCAAGTAATAAAGCCACTTCCTAAACCACTTCCAGTTGCTCCAGTAGAATCTCCAGAGAACACGCTGCGTTCCATTACAGGATCTTGATATTCTTCCTCTGCTGTTCTAACTGGTTGTCGTGGTGATTTCAATCGTTTCATTGTTTCTTGTCGTTCTTGTTCTCGTTGTTGTAGCTCTTGTTGTAGTCGTTGTGATCGTTGTGATGGTGATTGTAGTGGTGATAGTTGTGGTGATGGTGGAAATTGTTCTCCAAGTATTTTTACTGATTTCTGTAATTGTTTAATTTCTTCTATATATTCATGTACATCCTCATCAAATCTGTTAAAACTTCTAATATCTTCATTAGATCTGATTTCTGGAATATCAGCAAAGATGCGATATATATCCCTGATCCAATTGGCAGAGCTTAGAGATTTAATATATTCTGGTTTTACATATTTTTGTCTTTCGTAATATCCAAACGCAGCAATATCAATTAATTTTTTTGGATCCCTGATAGCAGCAATACCTTCAGGCGTAAATTTATCCATTATCTTAGTTTTGGTTCTTGGTGGTCGTGGTTGTGGTGGTGGTTGTGGTGGTGGTTGAGCTGCTTGAATATGACCAGCAATATCAACAGGCAATGTTTCAAGAGCTTTCTGTGTTGCCTCAGTTGCTGTAAAAATTTTCTTTGTTGGTTCGATAATCGGTTTAAATAATTGTTCTGTACCTTCTGCAAATTCCACCTGAGACTCCTGACGTGATTGTAGTTGTTGTTTAACTAAATCACGGACGGGTAGATATTTTCTAATTGCCTGTAATCGCTCTCGAGCTAATCTAGCTGAATGTGGTTCTCCAATATTCATTTATTAATAATATTTATACTGGCTGTTTAATTTATAGCAGCAGAGAGGGTGAATGACCAATACTGAGTGACCAACGCGTAAATGAAATCGCATAAAAATTTGAAAAAAATACGTCAGCGATTGATAACAAAACTGAGCTAACCCAAACGATTTATTATCAGTTCTCAACCGTATAGAAATAGTCTCGGTTAGAGGCTTTGGTTTAGCGTCATTGACCTTTTTTTTTTAGCCTTCGTAGGAACCTTTATTTTTGTAAAATAAGGTCTCAGGCTAAGTGGTCTGTTCACCCTCTCTGCTGCTTGTGCACTCTGCTTGATTAATCGGACTGGCCAGATTGCTGGTTTGTACAAAAAGTATCTGACTTTAAAATAATTGAACTTTTGTACAACAACATTAAAAGGGAGTTTGTTGTCGATATCACGTGACTATTGGACTTCTGATGTCGTCGTTTGAGATTTGTGAAGTTATGTGACTAGTAATGCAAAATGGCGAGTATTGGGTTAGGTTTCATCGATGCCATAGTTTCATCTAGTCTGTCAGTGGATTAAAGACATAACGTTTATAATACTTGCCATTTCTGAGAAAATAGATCATTTTCCTATTGATTTCATGCAGGTATAAGTCGATATAAGTTTAAATTTTCTAGGCCCACTTGTAAGTGACAACCATATGTCGCTTCTGCATGGTGGCAGCAAATTCCAAATTTTCGATATGCAATTGCAGTGACCCCACACCCCAAGCTAAATGTCCAAATATGAAAAATGGGGTGGGAATATTTGGAGGAAACGCAGATTAGAAAATGGACTGCAGTTCATTTTAAGCCAGATTTGTAGTCCAAATTGTTGAATCTCAGAGCTGAAATGAGAAATTGTCATCCCTTATATTTAAAAACGATACAAGCCCCTGTATCAATGTAGGTTTGGGGACTGGTTTAACGAATTACAAGAAGACAGGTTGATTTTACAGAAAATTCAGTTCTTGTTTATACAACAGTATATAATTTTGAAGGTCTTTTGTCAAAATTTAAATCAACCCTTTTTGAAAATGTCTTTTAAATGATGGCTTTTAACCAGATCGTCTTAAGGAGATTAGGTTGTTTGAAAAATCTTGTTTGGGACTTTATTGGCACAGATAAATTTAGGGTTAAACTCTTTTTGTTACAAGACAAGATTCTATTTATTTGCATTTATTTTATTTTTTTATACTGTAATAGGAAATGTTTACTTTATAAGGTGCATATATATATTGCTATAGAATTCTTTAGAATTGAAGGTTTGAAAAGAAACAAAACTAATTTATGTTCATTTTGTTGTTCCCACTTAGCAACATAATGCACGTCAGCAAAATAAAGTTAAAATCTTTATTCTATACATTGAAATGACTTTACAGCCAATTTATAGGAATATAATCAAACTTGTTTTGTGAGATACATTTTGTGGTTTTGTACATGATCATCTTTTCTGACTTGGATGTTTTGGAGAGTCTTGCATAATTTAGTTGGCTCAGGCACTGAAGTGTCACCTGAAACAGCTGATCAGAAGAGGGATATTTTGTATATTTTTATAACTTAGAGAAAAAGGTTGTGGATTCTTGGAGTTGTCTGCTTGACCTACAAGACCATACAATTTTTATATCCATATTTGCTCATTAGATTAAGGCAGTTGCCACCAGGTTAGCATTAGAGCAGAATTGTTCTCTGGTTAACATTACTCAGGCTGTGAAATGGAGGTCTGAGATCGCTAGCTTCTGAGTGACCTTTCATTGCAAAGGGCTCAATTTGGCCTGTTGGTGCCAAGATCAGCAGCACAACAGGCTGTGTTTCCAGCTCATTCAGAAAGCAGTATTATAAGTGACACTGTACTCAACATCTGGTTTTGCAGGAATTTATATGTTTTCCTTAAGTCCAAGTCCCTTCATTGATCTGTGCTACATTTTGCCCATATCGCATATGAAACTTTTAAGCTGCATCACATATGCTAGGAGGACAGAGTTACTGTCAACTTGGGATAAGGGAGGATGGCACTGCCATCACCTCTTACAATTTCTTCTTGCATATTATGATTAGGCATTGAAGAAGAAACTAACTTTGGGACTAAAATAAGTCTCTTTAATAATACTTACCCGAATACAATTGGAAACTCCCTTTCACACTCTTGCTGCAGTTGCATCCAAGGAAGAGTGTGCACTTCAGCTCCAGTAGTAACTAATGAATGTCAGGATGTAGTGCCTTTCTCTGCCCAGTTGGAGACCACTCATTTGAATTCATTTTCTCTAAGCAGGTCACATTTTAGCACTTCTATTGTTGTAACAAGTTAACATGTTTTTCATGTCTTTTTCTACATTTGAGTGGTTTCAGAAGGCTTCCAAATACAGTTTGATTTGGTATTATCAAAGAAGCCTATTTTACTCAGAAATAGTGTTTTTTATAACGTTTTCACAAATAAAAAAAGAACAACAGAGAATGTTAGTGTTAAGTCCCTTTGTAAATTTAAATTATATTTGTCTGCTATCAAATATTGCTAAAACATTTTCTTATTAATCACACATCAGAGTATAACCAAACCTGACAGAGAATACCCTGATATCAAGCCCTTTGAAAGCTAAGCTGATGATGCAGTTCCACCATCAAACATTGCTGCTATTTCAAAAATGGAAAAACCTTCAGCTGACTTTTTCTGTACAAAAAAAAGTAGAATTCAAAGAAGGAAGGCACCTTTATGTTAAGGTCTTTAATATGTGTTGAAAAGATACAAGTTAATGCCAGTCATGTGTGAAATATGGCATTTAAAGAAAAGAAATCTTCAAATTTTGTTTTCATTCCTTTCAATCTAGCATCAAATGTGACTTGCTGTTTTCTGAAAATATAAATAACTGCAAAAAAGTTATCAGAAACAGCTCAACAGATTCTTTTAATAAAATTTGACTGCATACTAACTTGCACTTTCATTTTGCTATACTGATCATGCATAAATTATGGATATTAATGTCCGTTATGGCCTGAATCATTCGTCAGACTTTTCTAGCTAGTGGCTGTTACCATGTAGAATTGCTTACAAGTCAACATTTTTTACTGAAAATTTGATTTTTGCAGAGTAGAAGCCATCTTATAAGCATGACAGGCCAAAATTTGATAAATCTGTTGGTAATTTTCAATTATTGGAAACTAAAAATGTTTGCAGTACATACAAATACTGTCCACTTAAATGTTTTTACATTTTATCCATTCAGTTTAGTTTGTTTATTTTTCAAAAGTGCAACACTGACAACAAGTCCTCCCTTCAGATGAATCTGACTTGAAGAATACACTTTGACTTAAAGGAGAATCAAAGAGAAATTAGCTTTTTGCAGCCCTAAAATAGGGTGGGTCAACTTGTATACAGTAAATTGAGACAGGTAGGTGATCTCAGTCTCATCAGGGTCTCTTGTTAGACAAACTTAATTTATTTCTTGTATTCAGGAGTAAATATTTTATAACATTCTGGACATCAGTACAGGAAAAACAATACAACTTTTTGAAACATGGGTCCCATTCTTTTTTCAGAAATGAAAACCCAAAGCTTCTGTTTGGATCTTACCCTACCAAGTCAACACCAGTGTTGAACCTCCATTTTACAAGGAAAAATCTGTTGTTAGCAGCTGGAGCCATGAAAATATCCTGAGAAATCCAAATCATAACACGTGAATGGACTTGTGGAAACATGCTGACCAGATTCATTTATAAGTAAAGGAAAGAGTCTGGTTAAATGAATTACTGCCAGGAAAGCATAAATATTGTGAAGGATTCTGCTTTTATTCCTAACCATGGGAAATCACTGAAGAAAATCATGAATAATCAAAAGACATAATATATTTACACCTATTGAGAAAACTGAATGCAAAAATTGACAGGATTGGAGGAGAATATGTAGTTCCATTATCAGACATGAAAAGTTAATTGAAAATGTTAGAAGAAGAAACAAGATCCTTTAGTTGTATGACTTTGTTATGCATGATAATCAGTCTATTCCTGAACAGTTTTTACGTGGGTAGAATGTCAATAATGCACGATGAAATATATATGATGGATTATCAAGGAAGAAAAGAAGCAAAAATTATACCAGTTTTCATTCCAAAGAAGGACTTCTTAATTCTTGCATCATCCAACATTTTGATCCAATCTGTGCCTTGGATAGTAGATAAGATTAACTTGGTCAGTGTATCCATTCATAATATCCCATCATTTGTCAGTTGGTTTGTTTTAAGTGTTCAGACTTTATAGACAGAGTACAGTCTTGAAAAGGCATGTAAGAAATGAAAATTATAACACACATCCTTCAAAAACGTTTTCTTTGATTTTATTATCAGTAATACATTCTATGCAGAATTATATGATAGAATAAAAAATGAAAGAAAACAGTGGTGCTTTAATTTCTTCAGTATGGTAAATATGCTACACTAGTAGGGTTCAAACTAATTATTTTTATATAGCAAGATCCACTTTAGTTCCTCAGAATATGAACCTAGTAGTACTTTCATAACATTCATTTCCATTCTTTGATACTGGATAGTTTTATTTGCAGGATGTATTTTATAGTTTGATCCATTCGAGTTGCTATGGACATCTGATTGCTTGTTTTAAAGGTTAGAATCTTCAGATAAAGACATAGATGCATATCATGGGGTTTTTTCCATGCCTTAAAATAGCTATAAATGTAGTGTAAGCCATTTCAACTCCTTTTTTATTTTCTATTTACCAGTAGTTATCAGTTTGTTTGCAAATCTGGCAAAGACCAGGAAGTAATTTGCATAATGTATTTTCTTCATGATTTTTGATCGCAAAAGAAAATTAATTTTTAGCTATCAAAAGACTTATTAAATTATTTCACTGATATCTGAAAGCAAACAGGGTAAGAAAAAATACATCCTTCCCCCTTTCTCTTCTATACAACAAAGATGTCACCAGCTAGGGTGTGCTACTATGAAGTAAACTGAGCATTTATTCTGTCTTTACTGATAGGGTAATGAATTAAAACATAACATTACTTGCTAATTTTTGCGTTTTTGATAAATGTCCATCCATCAGCAACTGAGCCATACATGTTGGAGCTATGAATTCATGTGTATGTTCAAAGAGAACCATGATATTAGTAGTCACGGAGTCCACTTTTTAACCCTCTCCTATATAGTTATCATTAAAATCTATCCTACAAATGTGCTTGAGTTTTATTTCTTTGTAAATTAAAAGCTTTGAGAATGAGTTATGATTTTAAAGGTAATCATCAGAGAAAAATGCATATATTGTTACATATATGTAATTAAATTACTTGTGTATTAGTTTTAAATTCTCTTTTATTTTATTTTTGTTTCATTACATTTTATTGTAAGGATAATATTTTTACTGGATTTGACATTTTTCCCAGTAAATTTAGTTCAGTTCTTTTAGCCTGATTAGAACGCAGCAAAGTTATTGCTTCATTGTATTTTTAGCTGACCTTGTTTCAGAAATTTGGTAAACACAGGGTGAAAATCATTGGTCATTACCAAGGTCATGTTCAACCCACATGTTAGTCTGTTGTAAACAGTTTTATTTTTAAATTTATTTCCAGTGTGGGAATCTGATTTTTAGATAGGGTTATTCTAGCCTACATGCAAATTGGCATTTTTGTTACTGCGCTGTTCAAGTTAAGTGATCACGTGAGCCATCATGTGATCTAAAATCGCGGGTTGAAACAGACATTTTCTAGTGGATTTGATCAGTCGTAAATATATACCTTCAGGCTCAAGGTATTTGTCTTGTTCTTGCCATTTGGGTTGATATTTGTATTTAAAATAATTTATTCACCCTGGAAAATACTCTTCAACGAAATTCTTGGACAAAGACATTTACTAAATTATTCGGAATTCAAAAGCCGGAATTATATTCTTGGTGACTCAACAAGAAACTGTCGACACATCAACACAAACTGGTTATAGAGGACATCATCGCCTATATTGGAATTTCATCGAGATTCGAACTTGGATTCAATTAGAACTTTTAGTGATAGGACTTATATTTTTAAATTCTAGGATTAATTTTTGAATTATATTCACAAACTGTAAGTCCTATTTCATATTTTTACCTTGTTTTCTAGGGAAATAAATTATATTGTTAAATTTACAAAGCTTGTTGACTTCACTCTTTTTTTTTTTTTTTTTTTGTTACTTTTGTACGAGCCTACATGTAACAAAGAAAATTGGGGTTCTCGTCCTTGGGATATAAGAATTTTCACTAAAATATTTCAGAAAATTGTTTTTAGAAATTTAAATTCTCCTAGTTTTCAGAATATTTTAAATCCCAAGTACTATTTCATATTTTGTTTGAAATTTTTAGTGGAATCAACAGGCTTTTTTTCCACAATGTCATCAAAAGTGGAGACTTTTCTTTCTAGTCCTACTCAGGAGCAGTTGGATAGTTGTAAAAAAATATTAGTTGCTTGAACTTGACAGAAAACATAATCTTTCTGAGGCAAAATCTTCCTTAATGAAGCAAGAAATTAAAATCATTTTGATCCAGGATATAGTATACAGTAGAAAAGAATGTTTTCAATAAAAGTGTTTTGGGTTTGATCAGTAAGTCTGCATCAGACTGATATAATAGTAAAGGAATTTAAATTAAAATACAAGATGGAATTAGAGTTAAGGAAGCTGGAACTTCAGAAAAATAAAGAAGATAAACAAATGAAATTGGAGTTACAGAAAGAACAAATGCAGTTAGAAGAGAGGGAGAGAGAGAGGCAGATGCAAAAAGAGAAGGATGAAAAGGAATTTCAAATTAGAATGAAAGAAATAGAGCTGGCAAGTGAAGAGCACATTTCCACTTCACATACAAATTCAGGTTTTGATATTACAAGGAATTTCAGGCTAGTACCACCTTTTAGTGAAAAAGAAGTAGACAAATATTTTCCTTATTTTGAAAAAGTTGCTGAAAATTTGAAAACAACAAAGGGAGCATTGGACTCAATTATTGCAGTGTGTACTTTATGGCAACGCCCAAAGTATCTTTGCATCCCTGTCAGTACTGCAAAGTTCTGACTATGATTTGGTTAAGGAATGCATCTTAAAAGGTTATGAGTTAATTCCTGAGGCTTATCGGCAAAATTCAGGAACTATAAAAATGAAGCTGGACAAACTTATGTCGAATTTGCAAGAGGAAAAGAGCAGTTATTTAAGAGATGGTGCTTAGCCAAGAAAGTTGAACATGAATAGGAAAGTCTCGAACAACTTGTATTACTTGAAGAGTTCAAGAACTGTGTCCCTAGTGACATTAAGACTTATCTTGACGAGCATAAGATCGAAACCTTGAAAAATGCTGCTCTTGCCGCTGATGAGTATTTCTTAACTCGTAAAGTTCCTGTTGTAAGCAAGTCTTTCACTCAGCAGTCTACTGGTAAAAAGGTATTTCAGCCTAATAGGACTCCTTCTAAAACTCAATCTTTCACAACTTTTAAAAATCAAGCTTCTGATAAACTTGATTCAAAATCCTTGTCTCTTCCTTCGTGTACCTATTGCAAGAAGAAAGGACACGTTATTTCTGATTGCTTCAAAGTGAAATATAAGCATCAGAATCAAGATAGACCTATCGCAAATGCTCTTATTTCTAAGTGGTCAAGGTTAAGGTCAGGTATTGAAAGCAATACATTTGTTGGGTCTAATAAACCCCAGTCTGATTTTATTATGGAGAATTATGAACCATTCATGTCAAAGGGTTCTATATCACTTTTGGGTGATTTGGCCAATACTATCCCAATAAAAATGTTAAGGGATACAGGAGCTTCTCAGAGTCTTTTATTATCAAGTACTTTGCCTTTTTCTGAGAAGTCTTCTTCTAACGAGTGTTCTCATTCAGGGAGTTGAGTGCGGCTTTGTTAATGTTCCTCTCCATTCTGTAAATTTGTCATCAGACTTAGTTTCAGGACCTGTGACAGTCGGTTTAGTGTCTTCTTCACCCGTTGAGGGCATTCATTTGTTATTAGGCAACGACCTAGCTGGAGACAAGGTTGTGGTTAACCCACTTGTAACTGACAAGCTTTGTTTGGATCAGAAAGTTCATCCTATTGAAAAAGAATTCCCTGATTTATACCCAGCTTGTGCAGTTACCAGAGCTATGGCAAAGAAAGCTCTTGAGAATGATTTCGATAAGGAAAATATTCCTTTAGCTGACACATGTATTGGTCAGGCTTTTGATGAGGTCACTTTCACTCCTTGTTTGGATCAATCAAAAGGTATTGATCACAGTGATCCTCTTTTAACTACTCATTCTCTTTTATCTAATCAGGGTGACAAACGACAATCACTTGTCGTCAAAAAGGAAAAAGATCATGAGATCTCCTGTTGGTTTCAGAGGGTCATTAGTGAAACTGAAGCCACTGAAGTACCTGTCTGTTATTTCATTAAAAATGGAATTCTTATGACAAAGTGGAGACCTCCCGAGGTACCTGGTGGTGACGAGTGGTCAGTGAACTATCAGATTGTAGTTCCAAAATCTTACAGACAGGAAATACGTAGTCTGGCCCATGAAACTCCTCTGGCTGGTCATTTAGGGATTAATAAGACTTATCACAAGATCTTGACTCACTTTTATTGGCCAAAAATGAAAAGTGATGTTTGTAAATACTGTAGATTTTGTTATACTTGTCAACTGGTAGGAAAACCCAATCAGAAGATACATAAGGTTCATCTGCAACCTATTCCTGCATTTGACGAACCATTGAGCAGAATTATGGTAGATTCGGTTGGTCCCTTACTTAAGACCAAGTCAGGCAATCAATATTTCTTGACCATTATGTGTGCGTCAACAAGATTCCCAGAGGTAATTCCTTTGAGGAATATTAAAACCAAAACTATAGTAAAAGCTTTGATAAAGTTTTTTGCTCAATTAGGCCTTCCCAAATTTGTCCAATCTGGTCATGGGTCAAATTTTATGTCTGGAATTTTCCAGCTGGTTATGCTTGAATTTGGCACTCAGCAATTCAAGTCAAAAGTTAAATTATGGTTTCACAGAACTTTAATTGAGAGAAGTTTTGAGTCTTGTAATAGAGTTCATTCTCTCTTGCTCATTCTTCAAAATTTTCTTCAAATTAGATTTTACGGCCCTTAAAAAGTACAGAAGAAAATGAATGAGTCAAATTATAATAATAGTACTCTGATCTAAATAAATTAATGGAGTACTAGTATATTGTAAGAGATAGCCAAGTAAATCATGCAATTAATTTAGTTGTACCTGTCCCAGTCGTTGAGGATTTAAGTGAAGGAATTCAGTCGGACTCTTCTGATTTTGGAGTAACAAATCTTCGGAATTCGGAAATTATGAAAAAAATCTCAGCCAGAAACTTTTACATTTGCAACAACAAGAAAGGAATGAACTTAAACAGCTATTATTTGAATATGAGCACTTATTTCCAGATATTCCTATGAGGACAAACAAAATTTTTCATGACGTTGAAATTGTGAATTCTAAATCTGTGAAACAACACCCATACATGACGATCCCTCTCAAACAGGAATACTTGAAAAAGGAAATTCAGTATTTGCTGGAGAATGATTTCATAGAGCCCAGTAAAAGTGACTGGAGTTCACCATATTTACTTGTTCCGAAACCAGATAAAACTTTCCGTATGTGCACTGATTATAGGAAGGTGAACAGTGTGACGAAAACAGATTCATTTCCATTACCAAGAATCGATGTCTGTATTGATAAAATTGGAAATGCCAAGTACGTCACCAAATTTGACCTTCTGAAAGGATTTAGGCAAATTCCACTAACGGAAAGGGCAAAGGAAATTTCGGCATTCGTGACTCCAGATGGACTCTATCAATATAAAGTAATGCCGTTCGGGATGAAGGGTTCCCCAAGTACCTTTCAACATTTGATGAATATGATTACCTCTGGTCTAGATAATTGTGATGCTTACATCGATGATGTCATCATCTACAACGACACCTGGAAAGAACATCTAGCAACGATTCGGAAATTCTTCGACAGACTCACTGATGCAAGTTTGACAATCAATTTATCTAAAAGTGAGTTCTGCTTGTGTAACATTTCTAGGACATATTGTGGGACATGGACAAGTTAAACCTATAGATGCTAAGGTCAAGGCTATCTCTGAATTCCCTGTGCCTGTCAGTAAAATGCAGCTGATGCGATTTTTGGGTATGGCTGGATACTATCGGAAATTTTGTTCCAATTTTTCTAATATTGCTGAACCCCTGACAAACTAGTTGAGCAAGAAAAACAAGTTTCTTTGGACTGAAAATGTCAGGAGATTTTCGATAGGTTAAAAGCCATACTTAAAAGTGTGCGGGTTCTTACAGCTCCAAATTTCAGTCAATCTTTTAAACTATCTGTTGATGCAAGTGATGTTGGGGTTGGAGCAGTATTGATTCAAGAAGATATCAATGGTGTTGATTATCCAGTGTGCTATTTCTCTAAGAAATTAAATAAGCACCAAAGAAATTACTCAACAATCGAGAAGGAATGTTTGGCTTTAATATTGACATTACAGCATTTTGAAGTTTACATTAGTTCAGCTCCTTCTCCGGTTGTTGTGTTTAGCGATCACAACCCTCTTACTTTCATGGACAAGATGAAAAATAAAAATCAAAGATTATTAAGGTGGAATTTGTTTTTACAAGAATATAATCTTGACATCAGGCACATCAAGGGAAAAGATAATTTAATTGCAGATGCACTTTCCCGTGTATAGAAATATTATTTCATGTACACTTTATATAATTCATAAGAGTTCTTCTTATGTAATTTTGTTTTACCTCGTGTATAAGTTACATATGATAAAAAGAAATCTTTATTACATAAATCTTTCTTTCTCTTTGTGGGGGAGGTGTTACGTATATGTAATTAAATTACTTGTGTGTTAGTTTTAAATTCTCTTTTATTTTATTTTTGTTTCATTACATTTTATTGTAGGGATAATATTTTTACTGGATTTTACATTTTTCCCAGTAAATTTAGTTCAGTTCTTTTAGCCTGATTAGAACGCAAAACTATTGCTTCATTGTATTTTTAGCTGACCTTGTTTCAGAAATTTGGTAAACACAGGGTGAAAATCATTGGTCATTACCAAGGTCATGTTCAACCCACATGTTAGTCTGTTGTAAACAGTTTTATTTTTAAATTTATTTTCAGAGTGCGGGATCTGATTCTTTGATAGGGTTATTCTAGCCTACATGCAAATTGGCATTTTTGTTACTGCGCTGTTCAAGTTAAGTGACCACGTGAGCCATCAAGTGGTCTAACATCGCGGGTTAAAACAAAGATTTTCTAGTGGATTTGATTAGTCGTAAATATATAGCTTCGGGCTCAATGTATTTGTCTTTTTCTTGTCATTTGAGTTGATATTTGTATTTAAAATAATTTATTCACCCTGGAAAATACTCTTCAACGAAATTCTTGGACAAAGACGTTCACTAAATTATTCAGAATTCAAAAGCCGGAATTATATTCTTGGTGACTCAAGAAAGAACTGTCGACACATCAACACAAACTGGTTATAGAGGACGTCATCGCCTTCCATATTAGAATTTCATCGAGATTCGAACTTGGATTCAATTAGAACTTTTAGTGATAGGACTTATATTTTTGAATTCTAGGATTAATTTTTGGATTATATTCATAAACCGTAAGTCCTATTTCATATTTTTACCTTGTTTTCTAGGGAAATAAATTATTTTGTTAAATTTACAAAGCTTGTTGACTTCACTCTTTTCTGTTTTTTACTTTTGTACGAGCCTACACGTAACAATATATTTGGTTTAAAATAGTAAGTCATTAAAGAAAGGTAGCAACAGGCTCTTTACAGCCTTGAGTTGTATGCATAGAAAATACACACAAGTAGCAATATATGAATCATAATGAATAAGATGTTAAGATTCCGAAACAAACATAAGTTGTTTTCTTTCCTTTCTTTCAGTTTCTTTTGGTTTTGTTTATTGGTCAATTAGCTGCAGAATAGTAAGTACTCTTAAAAACAAGGATAATGAAGACATTTTAATATTATCATCAGATCTATTTGGGAATCCAGTCTAAAATGTGACCATGTTTATTGATGGGTTGGCTAACTGACTACCTAATGTTTTCTATAATCTTGGCTCTTTACTGCAACAGTGAATAAAAAAAGAAAAATCATACATATTAAATGACATAACACTAAAATTTTATGAATTCTTCAGTAATAATTATATGATGAACTACAACTCTAAATTACTATGATTTACTATAAATCTACTGAATCTCATGCAGTTCACAGGTTTTTAATGCCTAAAAACATCTCTTGATCAATTACTAGTAAACAATACAAAGAATTACTTTAATGGTTCCCATTTTACTCGATTAGAGTCTTTACCCATTAAAAGTGTACTTTGCTGCAGTTTCATCTCTTACAGTGGTAATAATCCATATAAACAATTAGCAAAAACATACAGATTAGATAGTGAAACTAAAGATGAAGACTTAAAAGTAATGGATTTTAATGGTGTGCTAGTAGGTATATATCTAGAATATCTTGGGTAAATTAATATCTGCTATTCACATTAAATGACTCAAATATCTGTAAGAAGTCCTTGGGGTTTGAATTTTTAATTGATAGGGAAAGATGAAAAAGATAAGAAAGGTATCTGATACAGCTAGTTGAGTGTTGATGCAAACATGTGTTGACACTCAATAATAAGTAATTTTGGATGATACTAATTTGAAACATAGAAAGAACAAGATAACAATAAATTACCGGCTGTGGACTGGAGTAAAAATCTGCTAGATTTACAAAGTTCAAGATTTATTTACCATGATATTAAGTATTCTAGCAAGTCCTTTACAACTTTTACATACTGTTGGAGTGGATCATCCAAGAAACACTTTATGTGTTTATCAATCCTGGCCATCACACCAAGATTCGTCTCGGTACTTTCCTTCTTCATGCTCAATAAAAGCAGCGAAATGTTCATGCGGTCTCTTTCCAAAGGGATCAATCAATCCTTTCTTGAGTTCCAGGTAATCTCCACAAGCTTGAGCTGCAACATATCTAGCTTCACCTGTCAATAGAGTTCTTAGCTGTAACTCATCAGACCACTTAGCCTGCTTTGCAATTGATTCAAACTCTGCCAGGAAAATCACAATATCTTCTCGTTCATGGTCATATACCTTAAATGGCATGGAAGATGTTTTTTCCATCGCGTTTCTTGATGTTTTACTCTTTCTAACTCAATTTCCAAATGCTTCATTTCTAATCTTAATTTCTCTCTTTCTAATTCCACCATTTGATGCTCCATTTCTCATTCAAGCTCCTGTTTTAACTCCAATTCTCTTTCATTCTTCTTTGTGCTAGCTTTTCGCTTTGTTTCCTTGGGTGGTTGCATGTGCAGAAGGTTAAGTTCCTCTTCATACTCCGGAGTCTCTGTATCCGTAAATTCCAATCAATTCTGTACTGCCGCTTTTCTTCGAGGTCGTCCAGTAGCAAACATTGCTCCTCAATTTCGACACATACACACACACACCACACCCCACCACACCCACACACACACTTTAGACCATGTCGGAACACTCCATTACTGTTGCTTTCTTCAATGCCAAACAATAAACAAGCAATTAAATTAAATATACATAACACAAGAAATATTAATGCGATTATATATGCGAACAATTACAAAAAGATGGTATACAACTCTTTGATTTGATGGTGAATACAGAAAAATATCATGGATGATTTTGAGATATTGCAACAACAACGTGAGGAATGTAGATACACACTTGCAGCAGAATATCGATTCATCAAATTACTTCAGCAAGCAATGATAACGTCCCTGGCCGGGGTCAGTGATGATAAGAAAAAATTGCTGAATTTGTTCCACTTGCAGTGGCAATAGAGAAAATTAGATCAGTATTGTCTCAAGAATATGAAGCAAACAATTTTTAGGTGCGCGAGTAGGACGTGTAAAGAAATTTGTGGTAGAACGTCAAGTGTCACAATGTGAACGCTCCGAGGTACAGTCGATGAAACACAAAATATTCTGAACACAAAGTCGGATCGCTGGAGCGCTAGCGTTCTGAGATCTAAGCGTTCCAATAAAAAGATAATGGAATAATGTATCTATTTTTTATTTTTTGCTCATTTAACTTTTGTTTTGTTCATCTCTGGATCATTTCTCCATCTGTTACTACTTAACTGGACTGTTGGACGTTTACGGTCTAGGGTCTGTCACGCACATACAAACGCACAATTAATTGTTCACTACGTATATCAAGCAAGGCCCATTTTGATCAGGAAGGCGGAAACATGTATCCCTGCCAACAATGGGTTATGACATTCTAAAAAAAAAAAAAAAAAAAAAAAACAGGATTAACAGGTACTGATACAATCAATGGACCATGGGGGCCTCAGGAGTAAAGCTATGAAAAATATATTCCTGGGATGCAATCCCAGGTTGAGCCTGTTTGGATTTTTCAAGTGGGGTGCTAGCACCCGCTTGATAGCTACCATCGACAGCATCACAAACTAGAATGACAGATACCATCGATGTGATATTACCGGGACTAGGTTTTTTAACTCTAGTGAGAGATCTTCCGTAAATATCTACCATTATAAACTAGGAAGATATTGAAAACGAGGGACGGTTATACCTGGACAGTATACCGTCGGGACGGCTATGCTGCCCACTCGTATATTTGTGTACAACTTTATGCAATGGTTCAGCAAGTACTTCTGGACCGCATATAGGTGGATCTGTCAATGACTGTGTTGGTAATGTTGAATATCAGATCGGTATGTTAGCGATTCGATCGCCACTAACCACGAATGGGGGTTCCTGGCAGTCTTAGACCTCGTCCCCTTTTTCTTTTATTTTTATTGGGGAGGGGTCTTTAGACCATGCACGCACCGCTCCAGTTGCCTAGTGGCTAGAGCATCAGCCTCGGATGCGGGAGGTCACGGGTTCAAACCCTGGCTGAGTCATACCACATTTTTATAAAACTGTACTAACAGCTGCCTCGCTAGGAGCTCAGCATTTAGAGATTAGTGTTAGGACCGGTCGGCCTAGTGTCAGGATAATGTAACTGGGTGGGACATCGTGCTACATGTCTGCTGCATGATACCCCGGTGCTAGACATCGCTATAAACTGCCACACTGCAGACATCGTAGCGATATGACTGAAAAATTGTTAAAGCTACGTTAGAAATTCAAATCACACACACACACACACACACACACACACACCCGCACACACTTTAGACCATGCTGGGACACTCCGTGTCCTGTTGTTTTCTTCAATGCCATCCCGGCAGCAGTTCCAACAGCACCAAGTGCATCTGCTTTTACAACAGCTGGAACTGCAGCGGCAATCAATGCTGGTATAGCTGCAAGAAGTGGAAATATACCACCAGTCTTTGCTATATCATTAATGGCAGCTGTAGAAAGATCAAGTATGATACCAGTCTTTGATTTTTGGCGTCTTTTAAGTGCCTGAGCTGACGTTCTGTCAGTGATAATTTATTTGGGCCTTGCAACGCCTTTGTTATCAGTAATATTTTTATTCCAGAATTCTTTCTCGATGCTGATTGTAGCTTTTTAATCTGACCAGGTGTCAGAGTAATATTGACGCGTTGATATGCCATTTATACAACATTATGAATGATTTAATAACATTGCCGACGATGAAATCACAAATTCTCTACTGATGCATCAACGACCCTCATTCGTCCACAGACACCTTCGAGTAGCATTGTTTTGTCTGACATTAGCAATTGCTCTATAACCACGAGGGCCAACCGCTATATCATTAACAGTCGATCGCACGTGTATGTTAACGACAGATTGTCTAAACAAATCTAGATGTTCCAGTGAGAAATAATAGATCGGATACAACGACGAGAAATCGCGCTGAGATATCTTCTGACCGGAATCAATATTCTGATCATGTCCCATGAATCTCATCAAACTATAATACGCACGTGCAACGTTATTCTGTTCGAAATTCAATATTATATCCTCGGATGGTTCTCGATATCTGTTTATTCTTAATGAAATCGTAGACATCCTTAAATCGTCAAACACAATGGGGTTTCCTTCTTGATTATCTAATCTTACATTCGCCTGAAAATCAATAAATATATGTCGTGGTGCTGAAATTCCCTGTTGAGATGCTATCTGCCATGTAAATGAAGGTGCTGTGTTTGTAATTTAATCAGTGGTCATTGTCAACCACGACAGCGTCGACTTACCAACACTATCTATGAAAGAGAGCAGCCGTTGTTCTTAAGTGATTGATGGTGTCATTGTTGGCATCCATAATGCAAGTTTTGATAGCACTACCTTACCAGCAGCTGAAGCATTCTCTCGCCAGATTGAATCGTTGTCGGTGGCCTAATGACTAACTCAACTGTATGTTTGGCTCCGAAGATAACATTTTTTACATGTCTGCAAACTCTAAATACACGTGACAATGTTATCACACAACTGAATCTACCTTTAGCGTCGATCTGTGATCGTCGTGCTACAAAACCCAAGTTGAATTCTAGATTAGCAGCGATGACTGCCGGAGCTACGTCGGCGTCAGCGTTGTCGGCGAAGTTTCTTGGTTGTCCTATGTTATACTGTATATGGTCAGCATGGTCGGTGATATCCTTTGAGAACATCATTGATAGACCAGCAGATCTTGAATAATCATCAGAGTATCTTGCAAGACCAAATATCGTCGTAGCAACATTGGCGTCATCTTAACATACTTCGATTTGTCTACAATCGATGTTAAAAGATGCACTTTTAAATAATGCCATCGCGCCATTGTTAACGAATCTACATTTATTATTTGCCGTATATGGGTTATTGTTAACTCTCAAACGTCAACCATGAACTTCAATGAATGCTTCAGCGGGTAGAAGATACCTTTATGTAACTTGGACTTGGAGTTCATTTCATCCAAGTTGGTCTGGTTCTCGTGCTTCATGGGAATAATATTGATAATCTCATACAGATTCATCATTGAGTACTGGTGTATCAGTATCAGATGCAGGATCAGATACAAGCTTGAACAATTTTATTATATCATTGATGATTTCGGGGGACGCTTTTTATCTTCACGTTCCTGTTCCTCTGCTTGTTGTACTTGCTCAATATACTTCATCTACTGCCTGGTTAAAAAGTTTAAAATTTTCGTCGTCACTTCAGACTTTTGGAATATTAGAGACAATGCGATACAAGTATTTATTCCAATCAGCACAATTTTTAGACTTTCAACATACTCAGGTTTTACATATTTGTCATTTTCATTCCACCCAAACGCAGCAATATCAAGTAATTTGTCTTTATTCCTGATAGCTTGGAGCTCAGCATTGAGAGATTAGTGTGAGGACTGGTTGGCCTGGTGTCAGGATAATGTGACTGGGTGGGACATGATGCCACATGTGTGCGGCATGATGCCCCAGTTCTTGACATCACCATAAACTGCCACACTACAGACATCCTAGCGATATGACTGTAAAATTGTTAAGGCTACGTTAATAATCCTACACACACACACACACACACACACACACACACACACACACACACACACACACACATAACGCTGCTTGCACAGTGGCTCCTCTTTTCAAGTCCCCTCCATCAAACAGTCACGATCACGCCCGAGATACGTTCATTCCTGCGTCAGTGGTGCAACCAAACTGGTTGACCATATGGAACCCGATGAAGTAGTCACAAGCGGAATAACGGTATGTACCGATGCCAGTACGTATGGTTGGCGTGCCCACCTTTTGCCGGAATTCACTATCGTCAGCGGCACATGGGGAGGGCGCAGAGAAGCAACCTCTGCATATCATCCTTTCAGAAATGAAAGGCTGTTGTTACGTATATGTAATTAAATTACTTGTGTGTTAGTTTTAAATTCTCTTTTACTTTATTTTTATTTCATTACATTTTGTTGTAAGGATAATGTTTTTACAGGATTTGACATTTTTCCCAGTAAATTTAGTTCAATTATTTTAGCCTGATTAGAACGCAAAACTATTGCTTCACTGTATTTTTAGCTGACCTTGTTTCACAGATTTTGTAAACACTGAGTGAAAATCATTGGTTGTAATTAAAGTCATGCTTCTCCTACGTGTTAGTCTGAATAAACAACGTTTTATTTTTTAATTCATTTCCAGTGTGGGAATCAGATTCTTAGCTAGGCTATAGTAGCCTACGTGATAATTGACATATTTTTTACTGCGCTGTTCAGACAAAGTAAGGGATCATGTGACCCATCACCAGTGTCAAAATGACGTTTTAGTTGGGTTTAATTCTCAGTCTCAGTGTTTTCTGGTTTAGTCGTAAATATATACCTTCGGGCTCAAGGTATTTGTCTTGTTCTTGCCATCTGAGTTGATATTTGTATTTAAAATAATTTATTCACCCTAGAAAATACTCTTCCGCAACGAAATTCTTGGACAAAGACATTCACTAAATTATTCAGAATTCAAAAGCCGGAAATATATTCTCGGTGACTCAACAAGGAACTGTTGACACATCAACACAAACTGGTTATAGAGGACGTCATCGCTTTCCATATTGGAACTTCATCGAGATTCGAACTTGGATTCAATTAGAACTTTTAGTGATAGGACTTATATTTTTGAATTCTATTAGATTCACAAACCGTAAGTCCTATTTCATATTTTTACCTTGTTTTCTAGGGAAATAAATTATTTTGTTAAAATTGTAAAAGCTTGTTGACTTCACTCTTTTCCTTTGTTACTTTTATACGAGCCTACACGTAACACAGTCATCAACCCCGTTCAATTCCGGAAAGATTGGCTCTTAGGCAAAACGGTCCTCGTTATGTCCGATAAGTCTGTGGTGGTATCCAGCCTCCCCAAAACTGGGGGAACCAAATTTTCCGACCTGTGTGATCTGATTTAGCATTTTCTCTGTCGGTGCGACAATCTCTATATCAACGCATAAATTAGACATATACCCGGCAGACGCACTATCTTGACCGACACTCTATTTAGGGGAGGCCAAGTCCTTCACACGGAAGGTCTCTGCATCAATCGGTCTTTACTTGGATATGCGTACTTTGGTTTCGACAAGGCGGAATCACACGCTACCCACCTTTGTCTTTCCAGTGCCAGACCATGAATCTTGGGCCGTGGACGCACTGCCAATCAGATGGTAGGGCTTATGGTCATTTGCCTACCGACCCACCCAGGTCTTGATATAAAAAAATATTCCATAAGTTACGGGGTCCGAAATGCAAGATGATATACCCTCTCAGATGGGACAATTTCTGTGTCACCGATCTACTCGTTCTAGCGATATATCTGCCCAGGAAGTTTCCGGTCGAATCTTCTCAAGCAACTACAGTGACAAGGGTTTCATCCCGGCCCGGACCGTCTTCTTTTTCACGCTTGGCTCCTGTCCTGACAGCTTGCGAGACAAACGATTTAAACCTTCGATTGTGGAGAGAATCTCGAGCGCAAGGAGGCTGTCCAGTCTGAAGGCTTGCGAGGGAAAGTGTCGTGTTTCAAATAATAGTGCCATATCAATAACATCATCTCTTTGAGTGCTTCAATCCCTCAACTGGCCGACTTTTTTCTCTGGCTCTTCGAAGATAAACAGTTGGCCGTAATTACTGTCAAAGACTACCGCTCCATGATATCGGGCACATTTCGGCATCATGGTAGACGTGATATCGGGAATGATAAAAATCTATCTAATCTTTTAGCCAATTTGGTCTCAGTCGACCAAAATCCCTCACTCCGTTTCCAAAATAGAGTCTGTCCCGAGTTTTAACATGACTCAGTTCGAATAAATTCGAGCCTTTAGCCCACACTTCGCTAAAGTTATTATCATACAAATTATTTTTCCTGATAGCTCTAGCTTCAGCATGCAGTGTAATCGGAATTCATGCCCTTTCCATCGACCCGAACTATCTTCAGTTCAGATCGGATTGTTTTGGTGGTCCTCTTGATACAACCAAAATAAGTTACCGTCTGTCGTTAATCAGAGTGGTCATTCACTAGGTCTCTTTCACAGACAGGTCGATAGCAGCGGTCATGCAAGATTTTGTTCTCACACTCAAGCACTACTTGAAACGCTTAGTAACAAGTCGAGGCACGCGCAAGCGCCTCTTTCTTCCTGTAAAAGCTGAGAAACAGGATATCACCCCTCAAGCCGTTGCTTCGTGGCTGAAATGGGTTATATCCTTGGCGTACTTCGAGGTCTCACAAGATCAGAATCGCCCCATGTAGATTACCGCTCATGAGATTCGAGGATCTCTGCAAGCCTCGCTTTCGATTGTAACGTTCCGATCCTTGATGTAATAGATGTTTATGCCTGGCATGCAGAATCAATCTTCTCGAGTTTTTATCTCAGAGATTTAGCTTCACTAAAGCATATCTTGAATCCGTTAGGTCCGGTGAGGGAAACCCTCATGACCACCAGACTCGATTAAAACAATCAACACAGCCTATCAGCAGGATTCGCCAGTGAAATTTTGTAGGTAAGAAGATTTCAATAATTACTTCTGAAATAACAGAGGGTCAATTCCAAGATTATGAACTGGAGAATATGCATCTATAGTTCAATCCGATTATATAATCTCTAATGGCAACCAGTGCACAAATGGAATTTCTTTCTTTTATGATTATATCATGAAAGAATTACTGTTATTAAATTGCTGAATTGTTTTCTCCGTTAACTTTACTTTGTCAGAATTGTTTAGTATTTTCCATATTGTACTGCTTCATGTTGCACGACACTTGTGTTTAAAAATGATGTGATTTATTAGGAACTTTGATTGTAAACAAACAACTATGTTTATGTAGCAGACACTTTAGCTTTCGATTTATTGCATTAGTTTGTGAATAAACTAAACATGCTGTTTCGTCCATTTGAAAGTAGAGATGATAAAGTTAACGATGTGGACGGGTTCACTGAGTCACAAATCAAACTTTCAAGCAAGCAAATGATATACGTGAGAGAAGAGGTAATTGAAAATAACCAAAGGTAGTGCAGTATCCATCCCCAAAAAAGCCTCATTCATATTTCTCATACAAAATGCAGTAACCTATAATTGTCGCTACTATTCGACATAGATGCCCATATCAACATAGGTATATCGTTAAAATACTCCTCATGATCCTCCGATGGCCCTAATCAGAAACTGTGCTAATTTGACCTCCAATATATCCACAACGACCATTTTGACAATCTTGTTAACAACGCGTTTACAAATCAAATTATGTTTCAAAGAATTATGCGAGGTTCATATTTATATTTGACAACAAACAGTGTCAGACTTACTTTAATTTTCATTTACAACCCAAAATAATCTCAACGTTTCCACAATTATTACAGAAAAATATTTTCCGTTATTGTGATTCGAATCTACACTATCTCGATTATTATTATTACACGGTAACTGAATAGACCATCGAGAACTTTTAATGAGTAAGTGGTGAAAAATATGTGTGCGCACCCGTCACTATATTAGTAGATGTAAAAAACTACGCCATTTTGAATTACCATTCCATATTTTATAATACACATATCTACACACTCTACTTTGTAATGGTAAGCATACATAGTCCTGGAGAAATCATTCTAGGTCTCAAATATAATTAGTCCTTCCACCAAAACTAGTCTGAGTAGTTTTCTCATTGACGGTTATCAGTTTGGCCAGTTTTTGTATCAATTCAGATTTGAAAATAATAGGCATGCCAGAATAACCCATTTCATGGTTAAGTCAAGAAATAAATATTTCTTCCTTGAGAATTGAAAGGTGGACAGAAATATGCTATTTTCTTGATTCAATACATCTTTATACTGCTTCACTAACACATAAGACACAGAGCTATACTGGCTTGTCTCTACTGAGATCGGTCTGCCAGTGCCAAGCAACTGCTGTACTGATAAATTCACTCTTGGGACCACACTTATGTGCAAAGTTATGTATGTAATGCAATTCCAATAATATTAGTTAATTTGTTTACCATGCGCGCCTTGAAGCATTATACTTGTGCATGTACTTGTCAGTAGTAATGTGATAATAGCTGTTTGTCTGTGGTAATTCATCCCCCATAACTTTATCCTCACATGATATGCGAGTGCTCAAGCGAAGTTGCCGTTAGGCGCTCTTGCATACGCGTGAACAAAAATCCTAATGGGGTAAAACATATGAGTGTTAAAGGCTTTGAGCTAGATAAGTACAAATAATAATAATAATAATAATAATAATAATAATAATAATAATAATGATAATAATAATAATAATAAAAACATAAGAACTAGTAATTTTATTTCAAACAGAATTAAAAGAATTTTATTTACTGCATAAATTTTAGCCATACTGCATACACTAGCGCATAACGAGTAGTTTCAAATTTGTAAAGTCAGAGAATATAATGGCGTTGACATAAATCAGCTTTCGAAATCTAAACAGCCTGTTCTGATTGAGACTACTGAAGACTTCAGTCCTAACTGGATGTTATAGAACAATTTATATTAAAACTTGAATGATAGTAAATTTAGATAAAAACAAAACAAATTTTGTTCAGAAATGGGGCCATGATGAAAGGGAATGAAAATGTGGCTTTTGGTGGAGAATAATAGAACCGTTTGCAAATATTTTGGTTTGCTTTTTACTTCAAACATCTGCTGGACAAAATGTTTTGTTATACAGGCATACAAAGCTGTTATTTTAATTAATACGATACATGGAAATAGGGCCGGTTTTATTGTAGATTCTTTTAAATTATTTGAAACGATGATTCAAACAATTTCCTTGTCCAGTACTAAAATCGGGGAATGTGAATACGCTCAAGAAACTGGAAAACTACAAAATTGAACTTGTAATAATTGATAAAACGCATGAAATAATCTTTCCTTTCTTGTCATGGAAGACTATTTATGATACCAGCTGCGTATACATGTATAGTATTTCCAAGGTGTGCAAAATATTGGATAAAATTTGTAAGAACAGTTCGGAATCGATAATAAGCTCGGTGTCATGACATCTTCAAAAGGTTTGATGATGCTGTGAGATGAAAATATGTATCAAAGATTCAAGGTTTGATATTAAGATATGGTCTGGGAGATGTTGGGTAGGCGCGGGATGTTGGAATTAGTGAATGGAAAGGATAAAAGATAAATTGTTACAACAATGGTCGTGTCAGGTAGCGGATTCATGTCGGGCTCTTCATTATCGAGATTATAAATTTCTGATAGACATAGAATGTAACCTTTCTTCAGGATTACCCTATAATTACAAACAAGCTCTTTCTACGATATTGATATATCGATATATTTTAATTTTCTTTGTTTATTAGTTTCATTTTAAGTTTGCTTTTTTTTAATTTCATTCCATGCTAATTGTATATGTTGAACTTGACCTTGTCCAAAATTGAATTCGTTTCTATTTGACCCAAATTGATTTTTTACAATTTTATTCTGTGTAAACAACCTATTACATAGCTAAATTATTCTCTGTGTGTTTGGGATTAAAATCAGAATTATTATTAATTGAAGTAAATGTGTTTATTTGGGTCTTGGTCTAGGTTTTGGAATTTCGTAAGTGAACTTTACATAGTCCAGGTCATGGTTTTTATTTTGTAAACATTAGGTTCATTCTAGGAGGTTATTTTCCATTTGGTAATGAATTTTTTAATAGAAAATGTTAATTTTGACCTGAGGTCAAGTACAGAACTATATAATCTTGTAGCTGAGAGGATTTTTCAGTCGTGCTTTAAGATATAGCACGTTCAAGTCGTATTATATGTTGCGTCCAGTTGGGTTGAATTTTATTTCTTCAAATTTTAGAATTCAAGTGATTATTTTCTCTGGAAATACAAAAGTGCTCTGTTAAAATTCTTGGATAGAGATATTCACTGGAATTTATAGTGAATTCAAACCTGGAATTATATTACTGTGATTCAACAAAAAACCGTTCAATCAACACTCTATAAGCTACCACAGACACATCATCACCTTCAGTTTTAGGATTTATTCTGGACTTCTACTGAATTTTATTGAGGACTTTAAATTACTAGGACTCGTGTCTGTAATTCTTGGATTATTTTGGGATTTAATTCGCAATACCATTAGTTTCTTTTTTCTCATTTTCACTTTGTATTCTAGGGAAATAAATTATTTGTTGAATTTTACAAAACTTGTCGCTTTTCGCTCTTTTCTATTACTTATTTTAAGAGCATAGACTCGTAAAAGAAAACTGGGCGCTCTTCCATGGGATACAAATTTCTCTCAAATATTTCAAAAAATTCTGTTACTGAAATTTTGATTCACCTTGTTTTTAAATCCCAGGTATTATTTCACATTTTAGAAATCTTTATTGAAACCAGAAAGATTTTTACAATATCATCTAAAGAAGAGAACCTTGTTTTGAATTCTACCCAGACGTGATTAGAAATTTTGAAAATGAAAGTACAGCTAAAAAGTTGGAATTAGAGATAAGACAGGTTCAGTTTCCGATAGAAATGATACAAATGGAAAGAGAGAGGGAAGTAAGACAAATGGAGTTTGAGAAAGAAAAAGAAGAAAGGCTAATGCAAATGCAAAGAGAAAACAAACAAAAAATGGAATTTCAAATTAGATTAAAAGAATTAGAGCTGACAAATGGAAAACACTCCCCCACTTTTGATGTTTTCAGAAATATCAAGTTAGTGCAGTCTTTTAAGGGAAAAAAGTAGATCAATATTTTGTTCCTTTTGAGAGAATTGCTGAAATTTTGAAATAGCCAAAAGAGCACTGTTACAATGTGTACTTACTGGCACAGCTCGTGATATTTACATTTCACTGTCACTAGTGCAGAGTGCTGATTAGGTTTTGGTTCAGGAATACATCTTAAAGAGTTATAAATTGGTACCTGAGGCATATTGATCAGGTTTTAGGAATTCTAGAAAATCAACTGACCAGACCTATGTCGAATTTGCATGGGAAAATGCACAACAATTTGATAGGTGATGCTCTTCTAAAAATTTTAATAAAGATTACAAAAATCTCAGACAACTCATATTAGTTGAAGAGTTCAAGAATTCCGTCCATAGTGACGTTAAGCCTTATCTTCATGAGCATAAGATCGAAACTTTAGAAAATGCTACTCGTACTGCTGACGAGTATTCCTTAACTCATAGTTTCTTTTGTCAGTAAGTCTTCCACTCAGCTGTCTTCTGGTAAAAAAAAGTATTTCAGCCTAATACGAACCCTTCCAAGTCTCAATCTGGCACAACGTTTAGAAATCAAGTTTCGGATAAGATTGATCAGAAGTCCTTATCTCCTCCTACGCATACCTATTGCAAGAAGAAAGGACACGCTATTGCTACAAATTGAAACATAAGCATCAGAACCAAACAGACCTATTCCAAATGCTCTTATTTCTAAGAGGGCAAGGTCACTGTCATGTATTGAAAGCAATACATTTGTTGGTCAAATAAACCTCAGTTTGATCTTCTTCTGGAAAATTATGAACCATTCCTGTCGAAGGGTTAAATGTCACTCATGGATGATTCGGTCAATCCTATCCCTATTAAAAGTTTAAGGGACACGGGAGCTTCTCAGAGTCTTTTATGATCAGGTACTTTGCCTTTTTCTGAGAAGTCTTCTTCTAATGAGAGTGTTCTTATTCAGGGAGTAGAGTGCGGCTTTGTTAATATTCCTGTCTATTGTGTAAATTTGTCATCAGACTTAGTCTCAGGACCGTGACAGTCGGAAGAGTGTCCTCTTTACCCATTGAGGGCATTCATTTGTTACTAGGCAATGCCCCGAGTTGCAGATGAGGTTGTAGTTAATCCGTTTGTAACTGACCAGCCTTGTTTGGATCAGAAGGTCGATCCTATTGAAAAAGAATTCCCTGATTTATACCTAGATTGTGCAGTTACTAGAGCTATGGCAAAGAAAGCTCTTGAGAATGATGTTGATCAGGAAAGTATTCCTTTAGCTGACACATGTGTTGGTCAGGATTTTGATGAGGTCACTTTTGATCCTTGTTTGAATCAATCAGAAGGTATTAATCACAGTGATCCTCTTTTAACTGCTCATTCTCTTTATTCTAATCAGGGTGGTACGGGATCACTTGTCCTCCAACAGGAGAAAGATCCTGAGATCTCCTGTTTGTTTCAGAGGGCCATTAGTGAAACTGAAGCCACTGAAGTACCTGTTTGTTATTTCAATAAAAATAGGATTCTTACGAAAAAGTGGAGATCACCCAAGGTACCTTCTGATCACCTAATGTCAATGAACTATCAAATTGTACTTCCCAAATCGGACAGACAGTACATTTTAAGTCTGGACCTTGAATTTCTTTGGCTGGTCATTTAGGAATCAATAAGATATATCACAAGATTTTGAATCACTTTTATTGGCCAAAAATTAAAAGTGATGTTTGTCAATACTGCACATCTTGTCACACTTGTCAAATGGTAGGAAACCCAATCGAAAGATTCCTAAGGCTCATCTGCAACCCATTACTGCATTTGACGAACCATTTAGCAGAATAATGATAAATTGTGTCGGTCCCTTACCTAAGACTAAGTCAGGTAACCAATACTTGTTGACCAAAACAAGATTCCAAGAGCCAATTCCTTTGAGGAATATTCAAACTAAAACAATAGTAAAAGCTCTGATACAGACTTTTTTTTTTTTACTCAATTTGGCCTTCCCAAATCTGTTCAATCTGATCAAAGGTCATATTTTATGTCAGGAATTTTCCAGCAAGTTATGTACGGATTAGGCGTCTAACATTTAAAATCTTCTGCCTGTCACCATGAGAGCCAAGAGGCTTTAGAAAGATTTCATCAGACTTTGAAAAATATTATTCGGTCGTATTGTTTTGATACGGAAAAGATTGGGATGAAGACGTTCATATACTATTGTTTGCTGTTAGGGAATCAGTTCAAGAATCTTTAGGAGTCAGTCCCGTCGAACTAGTGTTTGGACATACTCTACTTGGACCACTGAAGTTGTTAAAAGAGAAACTTCTTTTTAATGAAGATACATAAATTAATCTTCTCGACTGTGTTTCCAATTTTAAGTATATGTTGTCAAAGGCTTGTTAGGTTGTAAGAACTAACCTGCATTCTACTCAGTCAAAAATGAAATTACGATATGATAAAAATACAAAGAAAAAGAGTTTTCAGCCTGGTGAATGAGTTCTGGTTCTCTTTCCCGTACCACAAAATCCTCTTCAGGATAAGTATTATGGTCCCTACACAGTTGAAAAGAAAGTAATTGATTTAAATTATATCATAAATACTCCTGGGAGACGAAAACAAAAACAACTTTCCCATAAAAATATCTGAAAGGAGTATGTTGATACAGATAGCCACGTTAATCGTGCAATTAATTTAGTTGTACCTGTCCCACACAGTGAAGATGAAAACGATGAAATGCAATCGGACTGTATTGATTCTGGAGTAACAAATCTTCGAAATTCAGAAATTATGATTAATCTGGACCAGAAACTTTCACATTTGCAACAACAAGAAAAGAATGAAATAAAACAGTTATTACTTGAATATGAGCACTTCTTTCCAGCTGTTCCATAAGAACAAATAAAATCTACTATGACGTTGAAATTGTAAATTCCACACCTGTGAAACAACATCCGTACAGGATGAACTCTCTCAAATAGGAATGTTTGAAAAAATAAATTCAGTATCTGCTGGAGAATGATTTCATAGAACCGAGTATAAGTGACTGGAGTTCACCATGTGTACTTGTTCCGAAACCAGACAATACTTTCCTCATGTGCACTAACTATAGAAAGGTGGACAGTGTGACTAAAATAGATTCATTTCCATTACCAAGAATCGACGACTACATTGATAAAATTGGAAATGCAAAGTATGCCACCAAATTTGACCTTCTGAAAGGATTTTGGCAAATTCCACTAACGAAAAGGGGAAAGGAAATTTCGGCATTCTTGACTCCAGCATGACTGTATCAATATAAAGTGATGCCGTTTGGGATGAATGGTTCGCCTAGTGCTTTTCAACGTCTAATGAACAGGGTACGTGACTTTTTGGTGCCGCCGTTTTGGCGCGACCGTTTTGGCGTGCCAATTACCTACATGGTTTAAATACTGGGTAAGTGGGACTAATTACTTGTGACATCGTGCTAACATACAACAACATCGTACTAACCTACCGTATTGAAACCGATAAGGTACGTTATCACGTTATAACTCCAACATACAACAACATCGCACTAACCTACCGTATTGAAACCGATAGGGTATGTTATCACGACAATTATAACTCCAACATACAACAACATCGCACTAACCTACCGTATTGAAACCGAAAATACGTTGAAGCCGATGTCAGACTCAGGAGAATTGTTGAAAGTTACAGAGAATGAAACATCATCGAGTACCTTCGAGGACTATCGCATAACTTTTTGATGGAGTGATGGACTGGACAAGTTACCAAAAGGTAGCACATTTATGGCATTGAAGAGTAAGCCTATTCATTGAATCGAATTTTGAATACTTGGATAAACTAAGTTTATTTATAGGCTTAAATGTATTAAAATAACAAAGTTTTTCTTGCCAACTTTATGTACTACGTTTTTTTATGAATGCTTTAACAATAAATGTTTTTCGTGCAAACAATGTACTATTTGCATTGAGAAATACGTTCATGTTAATAAGCGCCAAAACGGCGGCGCCAAAGCGGTCGCGCCAAAATGGCGGCGCCAAAACGTCCTCTGCGCCAAAACAGCGGCGCCAAAACGTCCTGCTTCGAATGAACATGATTACATCTGGTCTAGATAATTGTGATGCTTGCATCGATGATGTCATCATCTACAACTACACCTGGAAAGATCATTTAGGAACAATTCGGAAATTCTTTGACAGACTCACTGATGCAAATTTGACAATTAATTTATGTAAAAGTGAGTTTTGCCGTGTTTGTGTAACATTTCTAGGACATATGGTGAGAAAAGGACAAGTTAAACGTATAAATGCTAAAGTCAAGGCTATCTCTGAATTCCCTGTGCCTGTCAGTAAAAAGCAACTGATGCGATGTTTGGGCATGGCTGGATACTATCGGAAATTTTGTTCCAATTCTTCTTTAATTGCTGAACCCCTGACAAATTTATTGAACAAAGTTACATTGGTCTGAAAAATGTCAGCAAGCCTTAGATTAGTTAAAGGCCATACTTAAGAGTGCACCAGTTCACCAGTTCTTTCAGCTCCAAATTTCAGTCTGTCATTCAAATTGTCTGTTGATGCAAATGATGTTGGTGTTGGTGCAGTATTGATTCAATTAGAAAAAAATGGTGTAGATCATCCAGTGTGCTATATTCCTAAGAAATTCAATAAGCACCAGAGAAATTATTCCACGATCGAGAATGAATGTTTGGCTTTGATACTGGCATTACAACACTTTGAAGTCTATATTAGTTCAGCTCTTCTCTGATTATTGTGTTTAGTGATCACAACGCCCTTACTTTCATTGGCAAGATGAAAAACAAATATCAGAGATTATTGTTGCAGGAATATAATATTGACATCAGGCACATTAAGGGAAAAGACAGTTTAATAGCAGATGCACTTTCGCATGTATAAAAATATATTGTTTCTTATATAATTTGTGTCATTCATAAGATTGTATCTTATGTAACTTTTTTACCACATAGTTTACAGAAATGGGGGATATCTCAAGCAAACGTTAGGTATGGTGTTTCAAAGAAAGTCTATAGAATGTGTGCCTTATTACAAGTACATGAGTTTATTTTTCATCCCAAACTTGGTTTTGGACGATAGCAAAGCAGATACTAGCAGCTCAGGCAAAGAAAGCAACTTCAAAGATTTTGAATTAACAAAAACGATTCGGCTGCTTTAATGTAGAGGATGCATTTAAAATATTTGATTCGGTGATAAAACCAATTGCTTGCTATGGGTCAGAAATTTGGGGATATGAATGTAGTAGAGATATTGAATTTGTGCAATACTATTTTTGCAAACAGTATTTAGGTGTTCCTAAATCTACCAATAATGCGATTGTGCTAGGGGAGTGCGGAAGACTCCCACTTTGTACCTCGTATTTTTTACGTTGCATTAAATACTGGTTGAAGGTCGTAAGAATGCCTTTAACTCGATATCCATACCAATGTCATTTAATGTTGAAAAGATTAAATGAAACTAACCGTATCACCTGGGCTACCAAAGTTAAAGACATGTTATTTCGTTTCGGTTTTGGCTAACATACTTTGGCTAAATCAAGATGTTGGAGACGAAAAGCAAGTTTTCGCACTATTTTTTGCAAAGAATTAAGGATTCAACAGGACAAAACTGGCAAAATGATATTAACAACTCACATAAATGTGGGTATTATAGCATGTATAAAACCGAATTAGGACCAGAAGAATACCTCTCATGTGGATTATCGTATTTTCTTAGGATATTACTTGCTAAATTTAGATGCTCAGCGCATATGCTGAAAATAGAGACAAGTAGGCATAGCAGGATTGAGAGAAATAATAGGTATTGTGAATTATGCCGGAAAAATAATGTTTATTTGGTAGAAGATGAATTACAATTTGTGTGTGTTTGTCCAACTTACGACCACATAAAAAAGAAACACTTCAATGAAGTTTATTATCTTTTACCGTCTGTAGAAAAATTTGTATCCCTAATGAGTCATAGCAACATATTAATTATAAAAATCTTTCTTACTACATCAATTTGGTTTTTCGTCTAAGAAAATATTTGATAAATCAGACGAATGGTAAATGATATACTTAGAGGCAGTAACATCTTCATAAAATAATGCACCGATTATTGGAAATTATTTATCTATATTCATGATGAACACCATATTTAACTTCTTTTAACCATGGCGCACATTATAATTACTTGTATTGTATTTTCTAATATGGGCCGGTGGCCTAAATTACTGAATAAAGTATTATTATTATTATTATTATTATTAGATAGATGACACAGTTTCTTCCATGGTGAAACTATACAAGCTATATAGCACTCAAAAGATTACCTATGAGACTCTCTACATGACACACTGTTGAGTAGCTTCGGGGCAAATCATTTTCTTAAAGATTTGTTTCATTGATTTTCCTTTGCCATATTTGTGTTAAAATCCCCTCTTCAAAACTTATTCTTTATCTTTAAAACAACATTTTTTTCTGTTCTTTTCAGAGTTTTTCCTTGTAAATCAGAATCAGAATTAACTTCCAGTTTCGAGAAAAAATGAAAAGAAAAATACAGCACTGGTACATAGAAAGTGCTGTACTGTGTTTTTCAGGAAGCAGACTTCCAGTATATTTTTAGCGTACGAGTGCTGTAATTTTCTTTTTCTCCTTTTGAAACCTGTTTCTGATGTCATCAATCTTTGGGATGTAATAAAGATTAGTAATAATTAGGAACGAACACGAGCTTAATAATGGCTGGTATCAAGCACTGGGTAAGCATTAGGGGTTATAATGTTAGAAAGATTCGAGGTGTCAGTTGAGAAAGTTCAATAAAAGCAAGCCGTTATTTATCGTTTTCTTAGTCCGAAAGTCACAAAATTAATCAAATCGGCAAATCAATATTCAATCTGAGTGCCGATGTATAATAAATAAATACACAAACATTAAAAAGTGAAGGTTGAGAGATAATTTATTATTATTATTATTATTATTATTATTATTATTATTTATGAGCATTTATTAAAGTAAACTACACCAACTGCAGCGGCTTGCCAACACAACTCCACATCGCATATTCCAAACCCCTAACCCCATCCTCACCCCGTACTCACCTGCATCCCCTTGAAAGTGACCCCGAGGGGCAAAATGTAACATCTGTCACATATATCATAAGCCTTTCTGTAATGATTGCATGTTTTTAATGCTTATGAAATATTTGAAAATGTTATAGTAACTGCAATTGGATATTTTACATTTAACCTCCTTCAGCAACCCTAGAGACTTGTGTAATACAGATATCCAAAATAATAACTAATATGATTTGCCAGCAGCGAAAACGTTTTCTTATCAGTAAAGACATCTATAATTATTACCAATAAAATGATATGGCTTTCTGACGCAAACCCTTCTTGATGTAAATATGACAATGAACCCAATTTTGAAATATAGATTCTGAAAGTATTAAGCTGCCATCGATAATGTGAGCTATTTATGTCGCACAATTGATCAAGATGACATCAACAGGGACAAATTACCAATTGTAAATACATATACTGCTAATTTGTAAATATATGCACAATAGATATACCAGTTTGTCGTCATATTTACATAATTATGTGAACACGTTGCAATCGGTAACTAGTATTTTTGATGTTAAAGACGTTCTAGAAAATGAGCATTAAAAAGATGACTGCTTAATACCTCCATATTTGATCAATCTGCAATCTTCTGAGGAGACTTACAAGCTATTGCCTTTACCAACTGCGATATAAAATAAGTAAGAGGTTGCTCATTGCACAACTGCACTACTCTCAACGGGATTGTCATTCGATGAATAAAAACTTAAATGAACCAAATATGTAAGAATAATTTCTTATTTCGCAGTAGGCATTAGGTTCCCACAACATATAAAAAGTTAATCAGTTATCTCAGTGCGTAATTGTTGAAATTGTCTCTGCACGTAGCCTTTCCTTTGCAGAAATGACGTTGAACAATTTAAGCTGCGAAAGTCAAACTTGTTCATAATGGCGGTAGAAGTGTAGATTCGTGTATGATATTTGCAGTGTAGCTGTAAGTCCATAAAGGAGAAAAAGCATTTAGTATGGGGTGCTCATCCAAGGCAAACACGATAAAGTTACGTGTTGAAAAATGTTGAATTATAGCTCTGAGCTTCGTGATATTGGTTAAAGAAAATAAGGTGGGGTACATCCATCACTGGAATAAAGAAAGAAAGAAAGAAAAAGAATAAATAGAAATACGGTAATTAAGTACAAACAGGAATAATATAATTAAGCCAAGATGATCCATACGACAAATATGTCAGTTGTGATTTTTCAGTATTGGAAGAGATTTGAAGTTCCTTTGCTCCCAAGGCACCTCCTCTGAATATATCACTGCAGAAATGAATAGTAAAAAAAATATAATTGCCATTCCAGCTCCTTTAAGTCTCGCGGACCTTACTGCCGATCTATCACCATAGCCCTTGGGAAACCTTGCACTTCTTGCGCTTCCTGCACTAGGGCACAACAATGGCAGCAAACAATTGTCAGGCAGTCATTAATTGTCGTCCCCTGAATGCCTTTCTGCTCACGGATCTTTCCACGAATATTCAACATCGTGATGAGGTCCAGAATGGGAACAAAATATACAAGACCTGGAAAAAGAAAATGTTACATTAACACACAATATGACTGCTTCCATTTTATAATGGAGAATGTTATAATGGACATAATTTGTATCATTAAGGTTATTGTCTGGCACATATTAATATGTGATATTGTTACCATCCTAGTCCTATATTCACAAAACCCATCAGCTTGAGTGTGCACTTAATTAGAATGCATACAACTGAGACAGAACAACAACAAACTGGGAACTACACATAATGCACTGAAGAAATCTGCAGCACCGTCGGCTAGATCTCTTCCTCGCCGTAAATGTCGAGCCAGACTTACTGAAAAGGAAGTATAACTCAACCTTTTTACGGTAGCAATCTATGTTTTATGTCCACATAATTCCGACGTATAGCTGGACACTCAGAAGGTCACTAAATTATGACCCTCTAACACTATTTCCTCATCGTATGCATACTACTTCAGTAGTACACATTTTATAATTCAAGAGAAATTGTTGTTTATTAACATCTCGCATACGAGAAGAATTAAAAAATAAAACAACCTCAAAATCAAAACATTTCGGTGCAATGAGGATGGTCGGAATTTGGAAGTGAAAGCAGTGTTGACCGTTTAGAACAAGCCTAGTCGATGAGCGGCAACGGGGTAGCAAACACAAACAATATAATTTTAATTTAGTGTGTGTATCATAAATAACGGCACCAAGGTACATTCTAGTGAATTCAACAACTTTCTCAAAGATATGAATATTTCACGACTTATAAAATCAAAGCAAGAATGTAAGTATCTGGAGATAATGAATATTTGTTTGCAAGTTTGGATGATTAAATAATTGTTGTCAATATTCGTTTTCCTACCAAAGAACCAAAGATAATAAAAATATTTTGGTTAATTTCAAGCATAAAAGATATATTCCAATGTTTCAGAAAAGGTGGAGATTTGCCTATTAAATTTAAAGATGATATCATTGAAATAAGAAGCATCATCCCTTACAACTGGATAGTTTAAACAGTGAAGAAGAAGAAACAAATTACGCATGTGATTCGGACACATACAAACTAAATTTACAGTACAACTTGGAAATCTCGTAAACTTTACAATGTTCATGTACAATGACTCAACAGAAATGGAGAAAGAATTTATGGGAAAAAGGTTAGATTTCAAACACGATATATCGACACAATATAAGAAGTAAATGTTTTAGGATCGGCCTTGGGGATGGCCAGATTTTACATAAATCTGCGATGATTTGTTTGAAACTATTGAATCAAAATTGCAAATTCCTGAAAGTAAAGTACATCTTTTAGGGTGTCGTCTTATTGATTTGCTGACAGTTCATCAAAGCATAAAATATTGAATATTTTTATACCATTTTAAATGATCATTCAATAAAAGTTTCTAAGGCATCTTTACTATCATCCTGAAAGACCGTCAACTTACACAAATGGAACTTAACCGTGGAAACAAATTCAATGGAACAAAAAAAACCCCCTAAAATACAATGGTTAACTGAACAGTCTTTATATACATTACACAATCAAGCCATAAAAGATTTCCATAAAGAAGAGTGTAGATCAGTCTCGTGGATGACCAATATGAGGCAGATGTTGCTGACATAAAAGCATATGAAAAGACAACAACGGATATAAATACATTTTGACAGCGATGCATCATTTCTCAAAATATTTTTAAACTGCGCAAGTAAAAACATACAAAGGGAAAGCATACGTTTTTAAAAAAAGATGTGTAGGGGCAGTAAATCAAGAAACGTCTGTCTCAACTGTTTAGCCATATTTTTCTAATAAATGTTCGGATGGTCAAGATAGGATCACTCGGTTGGTCAAGACAAGATCATTCTTGCTGAAGGTATGAACATTGTAAACAATAACAAAGAAATATGCAAATGTGCAATTAGACTTTAGGAATCATATTCATTTTGACCCTTTATAACATCAGAGCATCAAGACTATTAAGGACAAAAGTAACATGGATAAAAGAAAAATTAATTTAAGGACGTTAACCATGAAGAAGTATATAAAATGATAAATTTAAATTAGAAAAAAAAAAGCTTCTGGAGAGGATCAAATTCCTCCTAAACTGTTTAAAGCTGGAGCGCCACTCCTTGTGGGCCATTTTTTGTTAGATCTAATTAACAAAACTTTACAGTCAAATTGTTTTCCTGACTGTATGAAAGTAGCTCAGATATCCCATATTTTCAAAAATCCTCTTGATAAAAGTAATTCTAGACCTGTCAGCATTTTGCCCATCATATCCAAACTGTTCGAGAAATCAATTGAGACTAGTCAGCATCATTTTTTAAGAACACATTTTTAACAAAATGTATGTGCGTTTTTAAAGGTAATGGATGCTCGACCACTATATTACGTTTACTTGAAGAGTGGAGGAAGGCTCTTGATCAAAATAAACATGTAGCTGCAGTTCTGATGGACTTATCCAAGACTTTTCACTGTCTTCCTTTAGGGACCATTATCTTTAATATTTTTGTCAGTGATAGCTTCTATTTTGTTACATATGGCTCTTCATATAACTATGCCAATGATCACACTTTGTCCTTTTGCTTTCCGGATTTTGAGACTCTGATTAGCGCTCTTGAAACAGAGTCCAGCGTTCGGATTTACCGGTTCACTGCAAACAAAATGCAAGCCAACTCTGAAAAGTAAAGCACTAGCTGTGGTTTAGAAGAGACATTCAGTATGAAGCTTGTACTAAACATAAGCAGTTCTATCATAAACAGTGAATAAATTGTTAAACTGCTAGGTACTACAGTTCGGTTCATATGTAAACAAACTCTGTAGGAAAGCTTCAAGACAATTATCTGTCTTGAAAACGTATTGATCAGAAGCTAACTCGACTCAACAAAATGACAATGTTACATCCTCTCCAACTTCAATTTCTGCCCTTTAGCCAGGAATTTATGCAGTGATATAAACACTAATAAACTTCAAAAACATTCAAGAATGTGCTCTTAGTTACTTATGGCAAAAGTGCTAACCAAATGATGCGCAGACTTCGGGTTATGGCTCTAGAGACTTTTAAATTCTGATAAAGCTTGCTCCCAAGTGTTTGGATGATTTAATATGGTTTAAACACAATAAATACAATTTTAGACATTCAAATATCTTAGATGTCCCAAACATTTAAACCTCAGCAATTGACAAAAATCTTTTAGATATGCAGCGGACATTCTATGGAATGAGCTACCAAACCACTTTGGAGAGTAATACAGTGTTGATTCGTTTAGATCTTTAATTCTATTCTAGAATGGTAAAGACTGTAAATGTAATATCTGCATATAATACCCCGATATGATGTCGATAGCTAATGTAAGTGTTAATGTTTTGTCCTTCTCTTATGCACTATCAAGTGCCCTACTGGTTGCACCTTCCATTTTTAAGTAAGGTGTCAACTGCATCACATAATGCTTTTTAGTCCTAATTTGGTACTTCCACTTAATTTATATTCCAATTTGACAAATAATTATTTTCTGGTTGAAATTATCCTAAAGTGTGATGTTAATGTATCCAGATATTAAATTCACTGGTAATCACTTCGATCTAAAATGCTTTGCTTGCTCATGTTTCGTGTTATATGCTGTGTGTTTTGTACAATTGAATATACGTTTTATTCTGTGTTTCTATTTCTTGCAAATCATGCTTATTTTAATGACTCATTTTGTTTTATATAATGTTGCAGAAAGCTCATTAGAGTTTAAATTGTTGCTTTAACTAACGCCGACTTTATCTTCTCTTATCTTATCTTACATGCATGTTGCTTGTTGACACACAACGTTCAAGTGGTACAGATAGGTTTTGAATTTTACAAGTGAACCCTGTTACGTATATGTAATTTAATTACTTTTGTGTTAGTTTTAAATATTTTTATTTTATTTTTATTTCATTACATGTTATTGTAATAACTTTATTCACTGGATTTGACATTTTTTCAGAAATTTCAGTTCAGTTCTAGTAAATAACAGTGTTGCTACATTGTATTTTTAACTGACCTAGTTCTTGACCCTGGTTCTGAATTGGTAAACACAGAGTGAAACTCATTGGTCGTAATAAAGGTCACTCTTGGCTTGCGTCAGCTCTGTTGTAAACAACCTTTTTTTCAAATTCATTTCCAGTGTGGGAATAATTGATTCTTAGCTAAGGCTATACTAGCCTACGTGCTAATTGACATATTATTTTACTGCGCTGTTCGGGCTGGGTGACCACGTGACCCATCACGCGGGCCTGAAATTGCGTTTTTAGTTGGGTTTAATACTCATATCTCAGTGAATTTAATTCAGTCGTAATTTTACACCTTCAGAGCTCAAGGTGTTTTTATTGTTGATGACAGTTTCATTCTTCTAGTTTTGGATTTAATAATTTATATTCCCTGGAAAATACCAAAAAATACCAGTGCTTATAAAATTCTTGGACAAAGATATTTAGTGGAAATTATTTGGAATTCTAAAGCCGGAATATTATTCTTGATTCATAAAATTCACCAAGGAACTGTTGACACATCAACACCAACCGGATATAGAAGATGTCATCGCCTTCCATCTTAGAACTTCATCGGGATTCGAACTTTGATTCAATAAGAACTTTTTAGTGATAGGACTTATATTTTTAAATTCTAGGATTAACTTTTGGATCAGATTCACAATCCATAAGTCCTTTTTCATATTTTAACCTTGTTTTCTAGGGAAATAAATTATTTTGTTAAATTTACAAAGCCTGTTGGCTTCACTCTTTTCTTTGTTACTTTTGTACGAGCCTACACGTAGCAACCCTCTTTGAGCATGATATCTATTAGGTTATTTGCATAATTTATTTGTTGTGTAGAAGAAATTTTATTATTTTGTATGCACATTTTTCTGTCCATCGTGTATGTTTATCTGTGATTATACTAATCTTAATCACTAGTCTTTATTTCATCTCAGTGGCCCCTTCCATCTTTATAATAATTATGACCATCATATTGGAATATGATCAACATGTAAACATGTCTTTTCTCTTTCTCGTGCACGTATAATAACCAATTTGATGTAACATCATTTAATTATTTCATAAGTATTAACACACACACACACACACACACACACACACACACACACACACACACACATATATATATATATATATATATATATATATATATATATATATATATATATATATATATATATATATATATAATTTATTTTCAAAGTTTCTTATGTTTTCTAATTTTTATGGGTAATTTATCACGCCAGTAACTGCATCTATCTAAATTGCAATTTGATGCTATCGAGAATGTTTTAAGCGAGTATTTGAAATTTGTTCAAAACAATTAAAAACCATAGATTAATATTATCAGCATGTTTTACGCCAATGCAAGTTCTTGTGGTCAGAATCAATTTGCGCAAATCTCCGTATGAGATTCATTTAAGCGCAATTTACCTGTGTATGTATAAGTATGAAACATTAAATCGTGTCAAACCTCAGCTTTCTACTTTCGTTTCTTTGCTGTACAAGGTTGCTACCTAAAATGTAAAATAAAGGTTCAGTTAGAATATCCTTTCGGTTATGTTAATGGGTCTAGTTAAGTGGTGAAATTTCTGTACTGAGTTTGATCTTACTCTAGATTGGGTCATTTTATAAGTGTGATACCTGAGTAACTGAGCTTTCACATAACGACGCTGTCTAATTAATCGAGTGATGTTATTCCTTAAGTTCAATTTCAGTGAAAAATTCAAAACAAGTCATTATTTATGCTCCTTAAAAACTGTGCCGTTTTAAAGACAGATGAAATTAATATCGGTCCATTCATTGTGATCCTGTGTATGCATCGTCACAAATTCCATTTATTTTGGAAAACGTATTTCAAGTGGTGTAACGTAATTTTCCTCTTTTTGGCGGTATTGTTGCATCAACGATCGAAGTATTCGTTTTGATTTTTAACTGGAAATGTTTGAATATGTATATATTTAACTACTATGGTTAGATGTAAAATATTTAGGATACATTTAACAAATATTTGTGCCTGTTTTAAGTCCTAAATTATGTGAACACCTTTGTCACATTTTAAGGAGCATGTCGTTTACATCATTTTTGAGAACTTAAATTATGTTTAACTTGTATATTTCGTAACTGTTTACGCTGTGTTATGTGACGTAGAAAGTTGTATTATGCCATTATCTATATGTTAAAAGTTTTAAGATATTTTCGGTGTCTTTACTACACCGTTATAGATACACGGCAAGGCTTGTCCCGAAGAGATAACTCTGCTTTCGCCGTTTCGCTTAGCTAGTGAAGTTTAAATTATTATCTCGAAATAAACATTCCCCAATCAGACTGAAGTAAAGAGCTGTGTTAATTCTTACACAGATGCACTCAAAATTAATTGTTTTTGCAAGAACTACTTACTGCAAAATAACTCTCTCAAACGTTGATTTGGGAATAGACATCTTTGGCATTGACTTTTACACAACTCTCTAAAACGACCCTTAAAGGATGCCAGCAAGCACTATGATCTAAATACATGACCACTATGGTGTGAATACATTGGTGTACATACTCTCCTGTACGGTTGTAGCGTTTGTTGAAAAAAAAGCTTTGAAATGTTTTTGGTTTTTTTTATAAATTTTATATGAGGATGTAAAAACTAGCAAGGCATAAATTGTTTGTTTTAGTCACCGTTGATTAAATAATTTTACCTATGATATTTTATTATAATGTAATTTAGGTACTAGTATCAGTTGGAATTATTCACAACGCATAGTTTCTGCTGTGCTCATTGAAATCTATATTGCCAAATTACGTAGTGTAATGACAACAGTGTGGACATAAAACTTAACTCTGGAATTATTTTTGCCGAGCTTCTGGATAGACCTAGACATGGTCATAATAGTGTTGTGGAATCTCCACTTCTAAAATGCACTCAGAACAATTTTCGTCAGGTACTTAGAATGCATTTTATTTTATTCACTCTAATTTATCATCTTTGTTCAAGTAGTATTCATGATTTGTTTTATCATATCCACGTGGTATCATGCTGACTTTACGTTTTATCTTTCTCATCAGAAACACTTCATTGTCTGTCAGCAGTTCTAATTCAACACCAGGTATCTTTAAATGTGCATCATGAACTAGTTTACATTTTAATACAGGGTGTCACGTTTGCTCAGCCCAGCTATCAACAAGTGTATAAACTGGGGTATTACAGCGTTTGATGCCTAAAACATTGCCGCCGGCTAGTGTTAATCCCTTATGCAAGGAGCAGCAGGGAGGGTGAACAGACCATTTTGCTGGAGACCTTATTTATGAAAAATAAACCTTCCTACGAAAATGAAATCTCAAGGTCAAATAACGTTAAACCAAAACCTCTGTCAGGCCATGAGATTTCTCTAATTGGGTTAGCTCATTTTGTTACATCATCATTGACGGGCGATTTTATGTGTTTCGTTTACGTGTTGGTTACTCAACGATGGTCGTTCACCCTCCCTGCTGCTATAATTAGATCATTGTTATATCAAATAATGGAATCTCATACATCTAAACTAGCTCGTGAGCGACTAGAGGCAATTAAAAAATATCTACGAACAATTAATTAATAAACTACGAAATTTATTTTCTTCTTTATTACAATATTACAGCGAAGACGTAAAACAACAGATAATTGAAACAATAAAACATTTAAACATTGTTGTGATAGATTTAAGATTTATTAATGGTATAATTTTACACGCTGTAAGAGAGCGTAGGGGTGGCATAGATAGTGATTATATTTTAGACTGGGATATGACGAAAAATTTGTTTATTAAACATTACAAAATAACAGAAGAACAATTAAAAACATTTATAATACCAGGATTTGACAATACCGATATTAAAAGATCAGTCACTGATCTTATTGAAGAACATTTTCCCGGAGTAATTGAATCATTGAAAAAATAGCCCCGCCATCGGTTATTCTTAAACATAATAACGATCCATACGGTGGAGGCCGTCATATATCACCTGGTATTGTTAATATATCATCAACGATCGCAGTCAATCTAGTACGTGATGTAATTGATGGCAGCTATCAAGTAGATCTTTCAAAGTCTAGCCAGGCCCAGCAAGGATATATATTATATTCATTTAGCCCTCAAGTGCCCCCCGGGGACTTAATTGTATCAGAGCCAATTAACCCCGTTTATCTACGTGTACATAATCCGCTATTATCAAGGATACATTTCAAACTTACTGACCAGGCTGGACACGTTCTGGATTTAAGAAATGAAGAATTAGATATTAATCTGTATGTGAGATCGTAGAACGTCTGAGTAAAACAAACAAAAAAAAAAATGTCCGAATTTAACTCGGATCAGAATAATTTTTTTTTTTACTTCTGATGGGGTAAATCGTAATTATCATACCCAAACAGAAAATATTATTATTTTAAAAATATTTTAATTTAAATAAATATTATTATCAGAATCTGAATAAAAAAAATAGATATTATTGTATTATAAGTAAATAAACTGTATAGTTCGACTCTGTCAATTTTGCCATTACCACATTGACTCCGTCCTTGACAGAGTCACCTTCATTATCACTTTCAATATCATTTTCACAATGCTCCATCAACTGTCTTATACGAAAGTTCACAATCTTTTTCTGTTCGTATTCATGAGATAATTCTAACTTAATTTTGTCAATAGCGTGTGAGAGAGGTACAAACAGCTTTACTTGATTATCTGTAACTGTTGCCAGCGACTGTAACATTGCCTGCTGGATAAACTTCATGAATTTATAATCAGATGGCAAAGTATATCTGTTCTCTAATTTTCGTTGTTCTAATGATTCAAAATCACACAGAAGTTTTTTAGGATTAAGATTATCAGATATATTTATACCGTTATGTTGTAATTTTTTAAACGCAGAAATAATAACATTAATATTTTCAGAATTCATTATATTATAAATGTTTGTTTAAAATAAAAATAAAATAAAAATAAAAATAAAAATATATTTATATATTATACATAAATATATAATTTATATATACAAAAATAAACATTACCGTAGTAAGTGGTTACCCTTCCATGCTCCCTCAGTGCCTTTGTGCCTTTCGGTGGGGTCCTTACATTATTGTCTCTCTTATGACGTTCATGGGGCACCCCACTAGACTTTTCTTTTT
>JAECUM010038952.1:23465-38830 GCA_016617855.1 Megalonaias nervosa | reverse complement strand
AAAAAAAAAAAAAAAAAAAAAAAAAAAAGAAAAAAAGCGAGGAACCAAAACAAACTAAATCATCGTTATGGAAAATTATCCCAAACTGTAAACAAATTCATTTATAGAACCTTCTATGGTCATAATCAAGGCTGGATCTTGAATCCAAACTAAAGTAAACAACCCAAAATGTTTATAGCTTTTGAACTTACTAACAAGACAAAGAGCAGGTACGCATCAAAACTCTATCCTCAATTTTGGACAAAGGACAGGCGCACAAAGTAAATTAAATATAGATAATATACATATTCTTCCCTTCACAATAAACAAAATTATTTTGGCTACATTTAAACATCTAATACGTTTATTTAAAAAAATTCGAATCGTTTATCCCAAATCCAGTTACGGCAAATAATCCCCCTTCTTCAGCACTATAATTGGAAATTGGGACGATTAGAATATTAAATAATTTACACACTACCCGAATATACGTACATGTCCATAGAGGACAAATCAAAAGATTTAGAAGCATGATCATTAAAAATTTTCCATACTCTAAGCATAAATTTCTTCAGAATTCGTATTCTTTTCGTCAGTGTCACACTGCTTTCATCAGCGACTAATGTTTATCGAATTCTGAAGAAATGTATGCTCTGAGTATGGGTAATTACTAATGATCATGAATTATCCAGAGGAAGGAAGCAACCATTTTAGTTGTATTTAGAAACATGTTCAGCAGGTGTTTGTTGTGCTTTATTAAATGACAAGTAAAGAAACTTTTATTGACTATATATTAAAACGCTCATAGAAGACAGTATCTCAATCATGAATTCACCCATCCCTTCTAAATGCCATAACTTCTGTCTTGTTTGTATTTAAGTTTAGGTGTCACTTATTGCAATAGATACGACATTGCACCGTCTGCATTCGGTCCATTTTAATATTGAAATGCTGATTTCGAATTGTTCTTATTGTTTCATTCATTTTCAGTATTGTGATAAACTTAAATTTATTGTTTAGAAGATATTTTTCAGAAATAACAACTTCACTTCAACCAATAAACAAAAGAACAGTGACTATTCCACGGTGAGTGTAATAAGTTCTGAATAGATACATCCAAGAAGATTTTTTTTTTTTTTTTTTTTTAATGACTGGTTACTGAATGTGAACACTAATGAAGGCCAAGATAACAATCGCGCTGTTATTGTTACCACATATATGCCTGCCATACGATTGTGAGAATAAAACCCTTCTGGATAATGACGTCACCGCTGTAAACCTGGGTGGTGGTGTGGTGGTAATTGACTGACAAAAATAGCGGTTAGCAATAGTGGCCCGACTGTTCAAAACAAAGTAATTTCAAATTATGTGCAGCCTAATGCCAATAACCATGTTGCTAATTATTCGAGATACCTTCTATTAAATACCAGGATCACGATGGACCTATGCAATGCAATTACCTGAACAAAAAAAAATTATTTTAATTCACTGTTTTTTGCTTCTACTATAAGTCAGTCTCCCATTAGTAATATATCAGTTTGACTCTCTAATTAAAATAACGTTACCGTTCTAAATTAACCTTTCTTAGTTTGGTATTATTTGTGAAGTATATGACCATTTTGTACTAGCGAGACTTTAAAGGAAAGGAAAATTATGACAGTTAAATATGGAATCAATATCAAGTCAAAAGGAAGAGTTCCATTTTTATGAGGCTATTTGGCACAAACACGATAATATTTTAAGCTACAATTTAATTGTTTCATTTTGTTTAAATGGTAGTTGCGTAGTTTACGCTTCCCTTGATCGCGTTTAATCCCAAAATGCGCGACGCATACGGTTAGTATACTAATGTGAGGTCCGAAACTCCACCAATATCTTCATTCTACAATATCACTGCGTAGTCACATGTGCGTATCTGGCCCGGTGACGCAATCGGTTAGCGCGCCGTACTTATATAGAGTATGTACTCTATACATTGCTAGGCAATGCGGAGGTTGTGAGTTCGATCCTCCCCCAGGGCACTCCATTATTTTGTTTGATACACTTTTGTGTCCCCACAATAACTTGTATATAATGAATGCAAGCGATAATATTAATTTTTATTTGCATGCTTTGTATGCAAATATTAAAGGTTATCCATTTACCTTTATATATATATATATATATATATATATATATATATATATATATATATATATATATATATATATATAGGATCCTTATTGCTGATCAATCATGTCACTCGTCTTTCCTTTATTCTTTTTTCTAACTGTTTTCTAATCGAATTTTCATTTTATTTTTGTTTTTTGTATGCACTATTAGTCTGGCTAGATGTGCATAAAACCTGCCTGTATACCCAGTTGGGACCACACCCTCTTCGGTATTAAGTTTTAAATTGGTTATGGTACTTCCACATCTCATTCTCCAATCAATACCTAAATTGTTGAATTAGGGGCGGAACTATCCATTGCTCGGCAACCCAGGAGAACGATATGTTAGCTGCTGGACACGATGTGCAACAAGGTCACAAGACATCCATGCTCATGATGACATCCTATTTTACTTAATGTAGTGGGGCCCCGAGTGGCCGAGTGGTCTAAAGCGCTCTCCGTTACGTATCACTGCCATCTCACCTCTGTCTGCGTGGGTTCGAGTCTCGGATTCGGCGAATGTGGATATGTGAGAAAGCTTGCCAGTAGTTTCTCGTGGGTCGGTGGTTCTTTCCGGGGATTTCCCAGTTTCTTCCTCCACCATTAATACTGGCCGCCATGTATAGCCTATCGTGTGCCGAAAAATGGCGTTAAGCCCTACAACAACAACAACAACTTAATGTAGATCTACATCGCTCATGCAGGCTTCCGATTAGAGAAAACTGTATGAACCGCAGAATTGCTTGTTTCTACTTAACGTCTGAAACATATGTTTTGAAGTCCGCAACGAAAGAATCAGGTGCTAATTACAATAAAGGTGAGTTACAAAGTCAAATTCTGTAAACGATGTGTTTTGGTCAGCACGTTTCCAAGACAACCAGGCTACTGACGAGACAACAAGAACAACACATAAAAATGCTTGATGATGAGTAAATAAGAATTGGAGTCTTTCCTGGATAAATATTAGTCTGTCTCCGTAGAAGATAAAATCTTGAGTAATTATTTTAATGACATGCTACACCATTCCAAATTCCCACTCACTCTCACTGAGACGGAACTCGTCGAAGCCCTCTTGCAGCAGAGCACGAATCTTTGCATCACCTGACCGGTTCTAATAAAAAGCCAGTCTTTGCATAACCGCATCTGTGAAGTCTGTGGGTCTAGGAGAATGAATAAATGGGACCTTTATTACCTCCTGAACACACAGGCCGTACCCATCTCTCCCAAATCTCGTGGTCTGTCCCAATGAGGAACTCCTTCATGGAAAACCGATAGACGTTCAAGTTTATCTGATCAGCAGAGATGACTAAAATCTACTAGAAATATATTGGCTCGCTGTTTCTCACCGATAAAATGGTAGAATATTTTCGTTCACTTGGATCACCATCCATCGAAAAAAATATCTCTGACTTTATGAGACGAGATGTTGTGTCGATCCGTTTCGAAAGAATGAGATTACAATGATGAAATACGACCGTGTATGGACAATACTGGGTGTAAGTTTTTCATTAAGAACGTCTTAGGATTCACACTTATAACATCCACTCATTTATTTTGGATACCGTTTAACTGAAGAGTTTTACTCAATACTGCAATTTTTATTGAGCTTGCGAGGATGAAACTATTGTGGACTATTGAAAACGAGATCTTAAAAACCATCATTAGCCCTGTAAATATGTTCATGTCGAACGTTTTATTATATTGTACATGGTATCTGACAAAGTAAAGTTGAGCTGACAAGAAAATATTAGCGAATTCTGTATGAGTTTGTCTGTTATTTGGTTACATTCCAATAAGCTCCTTTTATTAAATTTTCATATGATTCCATAGCGTCATCCCTAAGGATAAAACCACATAGGTCGATAATTTCAGCCCCATATTCCTTCCGCATACTACTCACAGTTATTCTTGTAGTTTAAGTTAAATGCCATACATCATCTCCAAACCTTATGCATCCTCTGCCCCCCCCCCCCGAAATAAAAAAGAACTAACAACCAAAAGCAAGAAAGTAAGATCAGGTATAAGGTAAAATAAATATGCATTTATCATAATCATAATTTGAACCTGTTGCATACAATGCAGTGATTAATCATTGATTTTCACATTGAAACCAACCTATATATTGACCGCAATTTACAGAAAGTACTTGTCACAGAAGACCAAAGAACGGTAGTAGGCAAGGAATATTCTTTTGTAACTGAAAGCGTTGGAGATACAGTGCTCTTGATGTTATTTGAGTCCTATTACAGTATTGTCTTTGGAAAGCTCATTGCTGAAATTACAACCTGATTCTTAAGGTGCAGATTTGAAAACTTGTGTTTCACACATATACAGGAAAAATAAATGCTGCGGTTGATACAGTTTTCTGTAATCAGAAGCTTGCAGCAAGGATGTATCTATACTGAGAAATATAGGATGGATCATGAGCATGCAGAAATATTAAGTTAATACATTTTTTATTTAATATAATTGAGTTTGCATAGGATTGCATTGGGAACTGACTTCGCGAATCTTACAGGTAGTTCATTTACATGAATCTTCGTCATAGCAAGGTACCCATATTTATAAGAGATATACATATTCCTTATATATCTTTGAACGTTTTAGTAAACCATAGCTATTAACATCTAATTGTCTGTGTGTTGTGACTTTGATGCATATAGTGTCCAGCAGCTAACATATGGCCTGCTGGGCAATGAAATTTGTTCTGCCCCTAATTCAACATATCATTTATTAATTGGAGAAAGAGATGTGGAGGTGTTAGAAGCAATGCGAAATCAAGCTATAAAAATGTTGAGATTCAGCCTTGATTATTCCAAACCACAATGATGTACCGTGAACGATCTTTTTTTAACCTGACCAGCCACTCAGAGGTGTCTCGTAGAGAAACCTTGCTCAAACCAACATTCTACTACATATTGCCGGAGTCATCGATAACAGATATATCTGATTTAGGATTTACTTGGTTTGTTGCTGAACTTAATACCAAAGAAAGTGGTCCCGTCTGGATATCCAGGTCAGGTTTATGCACATTTAGTTAGACTACTAGTGTATAATAGAGAGCTAAATAAAATATAAACTTACTTTTATGTCCCACCTCCATCTGAAAGAAAAAACTGATCGAGAAAAAGATGAAAGGAAAGACGAGTTCTGCCATTAGCGTAAGTATCTTTTCATCATCAAATGCAATATGCGACAAAGCCTATTGGTGGAAACAGTGAGACTAAAACGATAATAGCTGAGGGGTAAAAGTTAATGGAGTATGGTTAACATGTGGATACTATACAAGTAAATGAACTTAATATTATGGCTTTTATTCATTGTATAATAGTCAATGTTAGGACACGATGGACATTTAACCGAAGCATGTATTTACGACTTTGCCTCCACAAACAACTGTTGTTTAATCTGGTTGAAGAACTAAATGACTGCAGGAAAAGAAAAAGAAGATCATGTATATACAAATTATAATTGGCAAAAAAAAATAGTTCGTGCCCTGGGTGAGGATCGAACTCACAGCCTCCGCATCGCCAAGAGTATACTGTCTATAAGTACGGCGCGCTAACCGATTGCGCCACCAGGGCAGACACACATATGGTATGCTACTTAGTCTGATAAATAAGTTCCCCCACCCAATCTCTATTAATAATGTTTGACGATATGTGGATCTGATGTCACCTGTTTATTAGAATGTGCAATTTTGCTGTATGCAAATCTTTCAGGAGCACACCTGCGTATAGTTTATACGCTTACCGGAATTTGGTAACATCCATATCTAGCGCAAAGTTCAAAATGGTCAGAGGGCAGAGGGTTGTGTTATTCAACGTGTATTTACTAGTCGCCAAACATAGGACTTGATCCGGAAATAGTATGTACATATCGCCAAAAGAACCCTTGAGCCGACGGTAGCTAAACAGCAGCTAGAAATAGCGGTAAGTTTATAAAATATATGTCGATGTGTGCAGACAAGAGTGGCAGCAAATTTTATCAGGTTTTAATAAATAGGCGATATCAGCCCCGATACCGTCAGTCAATGTTATTATAGGTGTTGGGCTGATTTATCGGCATACATGCTACAGAGAATTAATACTTTAGAGCGAGAACCAGTTGCACCTGGGTAGGTTGAGAATCTGACCTGCGTCACTATGAAATCAGACTAGTAGAAGAATGCTATCGGTGTGCTATATCCTGAGACTGAATGCGATCAAATGGTGGGAACCGTAAACAACACCACTGCTGTTAAACAGAAAGAAAAAATTAAGGCTAAAAATATTATCGTATTTCCTCGGAATAATCTCGTAAAAGTGGACCTCTGCTTTTGACTTCACATTGCATATATAAATTGTCATAACTTTTCCCCTCTTCAAAACACTTTTGGAAAATGGCACTGTTTTTCATTCTTATATTTTGCATATGGGAAAAATATATCCTTATATTTTCACATGTGAAAATTCAAGATTTCCCATCATGACATGCGACGCTTGATTGTGTGTGCCCACAAAAGTGGTATCTGAAGGTAACAAAAACGGGTACCTTGTGAGCTAGAACACATAAAAAGAAACTGCCTTATATTGCAAAAATGGATATTAATCGTTGATAAAGAAATTTGACCAGACTCTCTCTGAAGTTATCTCCCGTTAGTTCCTTGACAACAACGATAAAACAACTGCGAAGAAATTTCGATGCATTGTTGAATAGAACTCTCTTTGTTTTCAGATAGGGTCAAATAGTTTACAAAATGTCAAAGTGCAATTTAGTATAACAGATTAGGTCAGCCAAATCATACCACTTTCTTAGGTTACTTTTACTTATATGTTCAGAAAATGAACGTGAGATGAATTTAAGATAAAAAAAGAATAAAAGGGGTGGGGTGGGCCTATTGTGCCGAAGAGTTAGTTGAATCTTCTAAACTTCGATACTGGAGCAAGTTTGCTATATGATAAATTTAAAATTTTCTTTTCCTACGTTAATATCGGATAGACTTCATCTTGTTATTCAAAAAATGATATATTTTAACTCGTGGCTCTGGCACTCGTTAATATATCATGGTTTTGGTACCACTCGATGAAATATATCCGGTATTAACATAGACCAAAAAAAATCTCTGTTTTCGGTAACAAAATCTGGTAAGCTGGTGGAGATATGTTGACGATATTTTTGAATTCGCCAAGAACTTCCATCCTAAGATTGAATTTACTTCCAGTATCCTTTTGGATGCTAAATCTACCCTCACGGACTGGGGCACAGAAATTGATCAGTATTATAAATCTAACGACTCTCACCAGTACCTACTCCCGACCAGCTACCACCTCCATCACGTAGTAAAAAAGACTCGTCCGTATGTTATACAGGCTAGTACCAAACACATATACTCTAATCCTGCTATCTTTGAAAAGAGACTCGGATAGCTCAAGAGGCACCTTAGAAAAAAGGATGGAGAAGGAGCTACGCTGAGGAGGCTTTTAACAAACCTAGACTCCTCGAGAGAGGTGGCCTCGTGGCATATAAAGCAAAGAAAACCAACAACATAGTTTTCTTCGTTGTAACTTTCCACCCTTATGCCCCAAACCTACAACAAATCATTCGGAAGCATTAACACCATATTGAATCCTCTGAACGTCTGACCAAATGGTTCAGAAGTTCCACAGCAGGAGTTAGCTACACGATCAACCAGAATTTAGGATGTGTAGCAAAATTGCAATCTCTTTTGCACCATACAAGATCTATGCTACTTAATATGTTGGCGAAAGAGTTAATTTCAGAAAGCGAATGAATAATAACCCCCCCCCCCACATTTGCAACAAAATCAACGCGAAAGTCGCCAACCACTATAACTCAACTGGACATTCAGTCGAGTCCATCGTGATAATACGGACTGAGTCAAACTTGGTGGACCGACATAGAACGCACACGTAAGGAACGATATTGGATACTACAATTGAAAACTAATGAAGAGTTTTGCCTAATGAAAATGTCTCAAATTTCTGTTACAGTCTTATTAAAATTACAACCAGGAATCAGTTTTAATTCGTGCACAACTTTTGCGATAATACTTATCCAAGTAATTACATTTATTATTATTATTATTATTATTATTATTAGTAGTAGTAGTAGTAGTAGTGATAGTAGTAGTAGTAGTATATCTTGTCCACTCTCCAGCTACACCATTGTCTTGAGATCTTCTCTAAAGACCTTCATGAATAATTCTGCCTGGATACAATTTCCTGAGCAAACTTTCTAGAATGCATAGATATTTCGTCGCTCTGTGTTTCCGCCCTTTGTTCACATCCTGGCATTAGGTCACGATATGTTGGTTTTCAAAGTGATAAACAATAAGCAGCTCTTTTGTTATTGTTACACAATTTTATATTTGTATATCTTTTGCTGTAAATTCCCCCACTGATTCAAACACTGAGGAGTCTAAATGTTCATAGGTTTTGTGTTCAGGGTTTGTTTTGTGTATATGTAAGCTGCTTATTACCCTGACAAAGAGTTTGTTTAGCTCAAAACGTTGGGAAACCGTTTTCAATTTCCGTCGTTATCAATGTTTGTGTCAATACTTATATTGTATACATAAATTACCAAGTCTGAGCTAGGTCATTAGGCCTAGCTCACACCTGATGATGCATGTAAAGAAAGCATGAACATGCTTGCTATCTCGAAATGAGGAATGAGGTGCTATTTATGGCCATTTTAGTTGAAACAGTTTTGTGTAGGTCGACCACAAGGAATGAAGTCATAAAAATTAAGAACAGTTGAAAATCATCTTTTAAGTATTTTAATGGACTGCGTTACGGATGGTGCAGTGTCTCATTTATTGCGATAAATGGCACTTAAAGATAAATACAAACAAGACAAAAATGATAGCACTTATAAGTAATCAGGGTATAATGTGCATTGTTATACTCTCCTTAAGAGGGCCTCAAGGGAGAATAGTCCCTGACTAATGAGTCACCCTCTATAAATAAAGCATTATTATTATTATTATTATTATTATTATTATTCATTTCGTAGGGTTTTGAAAGTAGAAATAGTTCCTACAATGTCTTTCTTTAAAAATTGGTTTTACCTAGGTATTGCATTTAATGAAACAGAAACAAATGCTGAGGTTTTTAAATCTACAGTTGTTTGTTTTACATGGACATGTACGTTTTTACATTTTGTGTCATACATTCCAATCCATCGTTACTTCATTCTTTAGGAGATTAATTTCAACCCGAAGATATGATACAGACACGAAAACGACAAGGACATGATATGCACATACATTTATAAATCACAAACTCGTGCATACGCAAACAATACAAATTCTTTTGTTTGATCGATGTGATTCACCGTACCATGCTAGTGTCACCAGATATGGAATGGTTCCGCCCATAGGGTGAACGCAACAGGCTTTCATCGTAGGGAAAAAGGCGATATGGTCATCTTCACCAGGTAAGTAGTTTACTGAGCACATTCCAATGGTTCAAATAACTCGTCGATTTAGAAGTCAATAAGCATAACTGTTGAGGTCTAGATTTTTCATTCTTTGTGCAACATGTTTATTCGTATTATTACATCTTAATCTTAGTGGCATAATCTACTGATAAATCAGCCATTCACCTATTCTAGAACTCAGCATACAAAGGAGGTACAATGTACAATTAAGAAGGTTGAGAACTTGGATAAATATTGCATCCAAAGTAAAAACAGTTTTATAATGACGTAATCAATGCTGTAAACTGTTATCTGATATTCGAGTTGATTCATTAATTTGTCCTCGTTTGTTCAATTAGCATTTTCTGAAGTAAGAAAAGAAACAAACACTCCCCAAACAAACAAACAAACATTCCACTCAATTGCAAATCATTGTAAGCGTCCTGCAGAAAATACGGCAGATGACATCATATAATTTCTGTAGTCTTCGCGGTCATCCAATTCACATGTGTAGGGGAATTCCCTACCTAGTTGGTGCTGAACAACGTCTTTGTCAGATATGTTATAACAATATACACCAAATAGAATATCAAAAGTACTGATAATATGCATCCAGAAAAGATCCCACATTCTTTATAATTTTTATCGCTTGATAAGCATATGAAAAATAACACCAGTGTATTATGTATTGCAATGTTGACAGTCATGAAATATCATATTTTATGGAGTTACCAGAAGCCTGGTTAAAAGTTTGACCAATTTAAGATTTTTCTTTGGCCTTGGTATTGGCCACGAACTGGCGGTTTAAGACAATAATGCAGATTTTGAAATCTTTGAAAGGATGGATCGTTAATTTACATTTGCTTGAAGCTACCATTCTTTCTTAGCCGGAGAGCTCTTAATGTGCACAAAAATATAAATAAAATCTATGAAGGCATATTTTAGAATAATTCTATAAATACTGGGAATAAATCTTATTTCTTTCATACGACCATTCCTGCAAATAAAGGTATACAATATCATTAAACATAGTCTGTGAGACAACTTATTCTCAGGCATATAATATAATTAGCAAAGGAAATTGAGATTCAGAGATAATTATGTTCAGTCCTTGCATGCTTTCGCTCATTGTAGACTTGTTCTTACGCGAGGCTTCTCGAATGTGAGTCACACGTTAATGATCAAATGCATCTAAAATAATTTTGTCTTTCAATCCAATCTTTGACCACACCTAGCAACTGTAAAGAGGTGTTGAAATAATATTTTTTTCTTCATATAGACCTTCATTGGTTATAGGGTTTATTTACCCAGTCTAATCTTTTTAACTTGGCGTATCAACTTTTGCTACGCAGCAAATATCAGGGGTCATAGGGATCACATTGTGTTCGGTAGTTCGGGAAATCGGAATAATGTTTGCACCGATTTTCCACTTGAAACTGCTGTCCATCTTCAGTCTGTTCCTTTGAACGAAACGCATGGCAACGAAAGTCTTGTTCTTACTGATTCTAAAATTCCATGCTATTACGCTTTACTTGTAAATGTGCAAGGGTTGTCGTGCAAGATTTATATCACCAGATAGTGCAGAATTTCCAGAAGGAATAGATCTTACAGTGATTCCTAATTCGGAATCTTCAAGCAACTTTAACATGTCTTGATATATACAAGGTAAAAAAGCGTGGAAAGCCCTCCACCTTGGCGAACACTTTGCCTGCTTGGTAATGCTTTAGATATTAGAGCATGATTCCTTAATTACAGTGAAGAGTTGTCCAGTACTCCCCAATAGGGCAGGCTTCATGAAACGTCTCTGGTACAGTAAGGTGTCAAACGCCATCGTTATGTCAAAAATGATCAATCATAGCGTTTTATCTTGGATAATGCCACCTGGAGAGTATACTTCACATTTGGTAAAATTGAAAGTATCATTTATTAGACAATGTAAAGAAAATGATTCTGTTTAAGGTGTATTCATGCACATGTATCTATGGACAAACCGGTACTACCGTACTTTGAAGTATTGGACCAAAGTTTTTGTGTTTGAAAAGAAAATATATTTATTATGCCTACAGGTGAATGTTAACTGATCTGGACTGTTATATTTTGTGTAGACAAATTGGTAATTTTGGCACGATAATTGTTAAATGATCAAGGACTAGGAGAAGCCTGGATCAGCCAATCTGTTTCTGTATCATTTGTCAAACAACGTTTAGCTGACCAGTTCGTTAAAAACTGGCATTCAGTGATACAGGAATTCTCATGATCTAGGCATTACGTAAATATGTCTCTGAAGTTCGGCTAGGAAGAACATTTAAAGTTGATTACTCAAACGAAATTTAAAAATTAAGAACATTGTTACATAATCTGCTTATTGAAACTGGTAGATAGTGCAGACGACATCCAACTCATATTAAAAACAGACTGTGTCTTTTTTGTAATGGAGAGGCAGATGAATATTGAGTCCGAAAATTATGATATGCTTCAAGTTAAATAGATCGTCGATTTTGGTTTTAGTAATGTATGTACAATTTCAATGAATTATTAAATTGTTATCAGAAATTTTAAATACATAACATTCGCCTTGAGGTCTGATTAAACTTAATGCTAGAACGATATATCCGCTAATATGTAGTATTTTAAAATTGGATTTTCAATCAAGATATATATTAAAGATATATATTAATGAATTATTTAATGATGTAAGTTTTTGAAAACTTAATAAAGCGTGATGACGTGTCCAATATGTATGGTGTATATTTGTATTCATCTATGTTAATTTCTCTATTCCTTGATTTCTGTCATAAGAATCAAGATATGCGTTTTATTAGATGTGAGGTAGGCGTCTATCTCCCATTACAGCTTTACTACCTAAAAATATACGCAAGGAAATTCCAGTACACTTCCTTTTATTGTTATCTTACTGCATCAGTTATCAATGTGTGGTACATTTGTCGCTTGAATGATTTTAGTTCCCGATCAACGTTACCGACAACGTGCTGGGTATGACCTCCAAGGAGAGGGATTCTAAAGAGAATGTCCTATTACCGTAGAAAATGAGAAATACAGTGACCATCAGTAGTACTGTGTATAAGAAACAATGCTTGACAATGAAGTCATAGGGAAATTCCCATAAACATCCTATATGACAATATGTTATTTTTAATGCAGCAACCCATTGTGAAGCTAGAAAATTTGATTTGTGGAAATCCCCCTTCCACTCATCCCACCACCAGGCACCAAAACGTATGTTATTTGAATGAGTTTATAACTCGTTTGAACATGTTTTAAACATTTTTTGAGACTTTAGGTCCTCTTAAGCGCCTTTTTAACACGTAACAAAGAGGTTATAAGACGTTTTCTGGAGCTTACAACTTGTTTGAAGGAATTTGCAAGTTGTTTCTACGAGATATGTACTTGTTTAATCGACTGACTCTTTCAAAATAATTTAAAACTCGTTTGAAAGATTTAATAAACTCTTTTAATTGAGTTCAGAACTCACTGAAGCAACTTTAATTGTCATTTTAACGAACTTCTTTTTTAATATTAGACTAGCTAGTTACTGTTTTAAGCGAATATATAACTCGTTGGAACCTGTTTGAACTAAATTCCAGTTGGTATTGTCTGTACGAAATTGGTAAGTCGTTTAGGTGGCTAAAATATCGTACGAAGGGCTTTCAGCTCATTAGAATTAGTTGAAAACTTCCATTTAGCTTTAACAAGTTTAGATCTCGTTTAAATGAGTCTTATAACCCTTTTAAATACTTCTGTTTGATATTCTGGCAATTAAGGTAATGATGGTGTTACGTGGCGAGAGAGGACATTAGTATGTATTGTTTAGATTCATTTAATAACGATTATTGAAGTGTATTTCAGATTATGTTTTACTCAACAAGAAATAGTATGGTTGCTGGCTCATCATTACGGAGTATAAGGTATATTATAATCATTTTATGTTTGGCTTTAAGTGTAGAAGATGTATAACAAGAGACTCATACAATGTTTGATGTAGTTATTTTCATTGTTGTTCTCTCTCTCTCTCTCTCTCTCTCTCTCTCTCTCTCTCTCTCACACACACACACACACACACACACACACACACACAACAAAGACAATATGAATAACGAAATCTTGAAAAATACATTTGAGCTGACAAGAAACTATTAGTGAATTCAGTGTTTCTCGTCTGTTATTGTGTGTCTGACACTGTGTTCAGATGTAACAAACCTTAGAGTATACAGTCATGTTAAATTCCAATAAGTGGTATACGTAACAATAAATTTCTATCCGGGTCTATTGTGTCATCCATGCTGTTAAATCTCTATGGGGTCCATAGTCTCATCTCCATATATTACTCTTTTCTATATTACTCACAATCATTCTTGAAGCTTAATTTAGATCTGACACATTATCTCCCATCCTTACACGTCCCAACAAAAAACCCCCCAACCCAAATCAAGAAAATAATATCAGAATTAGTTAAACAAAATTATGCATTCATCCTGTATGTGCTATTAAGGAAATAATTTGTAGCCGTAGCACATAACACATAGATTAATCTATGAGGGTTTTTACATTGAAAAGGACCTATTCGTTGACTACTTTTTACAGAAACTACTGGACCGCTCCGGTGGCCTATTGGTTAGAGCGCCCGCCTCGGATGCGGGAGGTCGTGGGTTCGATCCCCGGCTGAGTCATACCAAAGACTTACAAAAATGGTACTAACAGCTGCCTCGCTTGGCGCTCAGCATTAAAAGGTTAGTGTTAGGACTGGCCGGCCTGGTGTCAGGATAATGTAACTGGGTGGGACATCATGCTACATGTCTGTGGCATGATGCCCCAGTGATATATATCACTACAAACTGCCACACTGCCGACCGACATCGTAGCGGTATGACTGAAAAATTGTTAAAGCTAGCTACCATTATCAATGTTTGTGTCAAAATTAATATCGTATATATATATATATATATATATATATATATATATATATATATATATATATATATATACATACATACAATATCAGGTTTGAGCTAGGTTAATAGGTCTAGCTCACACTAGATGATGTATGTACAGAAAACACAATCATGTTTGCTATCTCGAAATCAGGTATGAGGCAAGATAGAAAGAACATTTTTTCCCTTTGTCATCTCAAATCATATATTTTGTCAAACATATTTTACAAATAACATGTCTAGCGTGAAATTCAAAATGCCCAAAGGACAGAGGGTTGTTATTCAACTTCGATTTATAAGTCGCCAAACACAGGACTCGATCCGGAAATAGTATCTACATATCGCAAAAGAATCCTTCGGCCGACGGTAGCTAAAGCAGTCGCGAAAAATAGCGGTAGGTGTACAAAATATACGTCGATGTGTGCAGACAAGAGTGGCAGCAAATTTTATCATGTTTCCTTAAATAGGCAATATCATCCCCTATACCGCCAGTCAATATTATTATAGGTATCGGGCCGATTTATCGGCCTACCTGCTACTAAACTTTAATACTTTAGCGCGAGAACCAGTTGAACCTGGGTAGGTGAGTATTGGACCTGCGTTACTATGAAATCAAGCTGGTAGAAGAACATTATCGGTGTGGTATATGCTGAGACTGAATGCAATCAAATGGTGGGGCCGTAAACATTAAGACTACTGTTAAAAATAATCAAGCTATTCTGGGATCACGTTTGGTATATAATAAAAAGAAAATTTTCTTTTTCTACGTTAATACCGGATAGATTTCATCTTCTGGTTCCAAAAGTGACATTTTTTAGAGCCCCCTTCGTCTGTCTCTGTCTCTGTCTCTCTCTCTTATATATATATA
>JAECUM010038952.1:0-23445 GCA_016617855.1 Megalonaias nervosa | reverse complement strand
TATATATATATATATATATATATATATATATATATATATATATATATATATATATATATATATATATTCTCCAGTGGGTACTAAAATAAGACCATCGTATGTCAATATGTTCATGGGTAGCAAAATCTTCTCAACGAGGTACCCTATACACATCTAAGTTGGTTAGCTGTTTGAGATTCAAAACTGTTTGAGATTCATTCACGACATTGAACAGAAACGGATCAAAACGGGCTGCAGTTTTGAAACATATTTTGAATTCGCCTCGAACTTCCATTTTCGAGGGAGTCAACAAACAGGTCCAATATCCATTTTGATGCCCAAACAAACCACCTGAAGGAGAAGATATAAACCCATCTTTATTCAAAATCTATCGACTCTCACTTGTACCTATTCCCGACCAGCTGCCAGCTGCATCATGTGATAAAAAAGACTCGTCCCTACGGTATATGCCTTCGTACCAAACACATAGGCTATAATCCTGCTATCTTTGAAAAGAGACTCGGAGGGTTCAAGAGGCATCTTAGATGGAGAGGATGGAGAAGGAGCTACATTGAGGAGGCTATTAACAATCCTAGACTCGTCGATGGAGGAACCCTAGTAACATATGAAATAAAAGTGTTCCCTTCGTTGTACCATTCCACCCCGATGCCCCAAACCTACAGCAGATCATTCGGAAGCATTAACACCATATTGAATCGTCTGAACGTTTGAAGGGTATATTTCAAGAAGTTCCTATGATTGCAAACAGTCTGACACGAACACAAATTCAGGCACATACCGCTTGAAAAACCGAATTTGAAAGCATATTCCGAGACCTAATACTTCAGAACTTCGATAGCAGAAGTTAGCTACACGATCAAGCATAAGTTTGGATGCGTAGCAAAAATGCAATCTCTTTTCTGCCATAAAAGACCTGTACCACTTAATATGTTGGAGAAAATATTGAATCAAAATGCGAATGAATAATCACGAAAAAAAAAAAATATAAAAAAAAAATTGATACAACGTCAACGTAAAAGTTGCAAAACACTAGAACTGAATTGAATATTCAGTGGAGTCCCTCGATATGCCACAGACTGAGTCAATCTTCGTGGACCGACATCGAACGCAAACGTAAGGAACGATACTGGATACTACAATTGAAAACTCATGATGACTTCTGCCTAATGATAAAAAATCTAACATTTCTGTTACAGCTATATTAAAATTAAAGCCAGAAATTAGTTTTAATTCGTACACAGCGTTTGCGATAATTCTTACCCAAGTAATTACATTTGTTATTATTATTATTATTATTATTATTATTATTATTAGTAGTAGTAGTAGTAGTAGTAGTAGTAGTAGTAGTAATAGTAGTAGTAGTAGTAGTAGTAGTAATAGTAGTAGTAGTAGTAGTAGTAGCAATAGTAGTAGCAGTAGTAGTAGTAGTAATAGTAGTAGTAGTAGTAGTAGTAATAGTAGTAGTAGTAGTAGCAGTAATAGTAGGAGTAGTAGTAGTAGTAGTAGTAATAGTAGTAGTAGTAGTAGTAGTAATAGTAGTAGTAGTAGTAGTAGTAGTAGTAGTAGTAGTAGTAGTAGTAGTAGTAGTAGTAGTAGTAGTAGTAGTAGTAATAGTAGTAGTAGTAGTAGTAATAGTAGTAGTAGATTTTTTGTCCATTCTTCAGATACATCATTCTCTTGACATCTTTCCTGTAGACCTCCATGCATAATTCTGTCGGGATTCAAATTTCTTTAGGAAACTTTCTAGAATGCATAGATATTTCGTCACGATGGTTTTCTGTCCTTTGTTAATATCCTAGGATTAGGTCTCGGCATGATAGTTTTCAGTGTGATAGACAAAATAACCCTCTAATTTATTATTTTACAATTTTTGTTATTTGTATATCTCTTGTTGTAAATTCCCTCTAGTTACTCTAACAGTCGGAGTCAAATGTTCATATATTTTGTGTTCAGTGCTGTTTCGTGTATGTAAGCTGCTTTTTCCTCTGACAAAGAACTTGTTTAGCTAAAAACGTTTTGAACCGTTTCGAATCTGCACCGTCATAAATGTTTGTGTCAATATTCATATTGTATACATGCAATACCAAGTGTAAGCTAGATTATTATGCCTAGCTCACACTTGATGATGTATGTATAGACAGCTCAAACACGTATGAGGAAAGATAGAGAGAACATTTTTCCTTTGTAATCTCAAATCATATATTTTGTCGAACATATTTTGCAAATGTTAAAATGTAGGATAAGACTGGTTGTGTTTGTTTTCTTTTCTAGAATTTGTTATTTATGGTCATTTTAGTATATATAATATTCATTAAGTCAACCGTAATAAATGAAATCATATAAACTAAGAACAATTGAAAATCATTTTTAAGGTATTTTAATGGACTGCGTTACGGATGATGCAATGTCGCATCTATTGCGATAAATGACACTTAAACGTAAATATAAACAACACAAAAATCATGGCACTTGTAAGTAATGTAAGAATTCTAGTTAGTGATAATTTCATTTCAAAGGGTTTATAAAATAGAAACAGTTAATTCAATGTCTTATTGAATTGTTTTTACCCTACGTGATGCATCTAATGACGCACAAACAACAACCGAATGCTGAGAAGGTTTTTAAGTCTATTTTTGTTTGTTTTATATGGGCATATACTTTCTTAATTTGGTGTCGTATCTCCCAGTTCATCTTTATTTTATTCTTTAGCAGGTTAATTTCAGCACAGAAAAATGGTACAGACACGAAAACGACAAGGACGTGAGATGCACATACATATATAAATCACAAACTCGTGCATACTTAAACAAAACTACTAATTCTTATGTTTGATCGATATGTTTCAGCGTACCATACTAGTGTCACCAGATAAAGAATGGTTCTGGCCATATGGCGAACGCTACTTGATTCGATCGTAGAGAGAAAGGGGATTTGGTCATCCCCACTATGGAAGTAGATTACTGAGCGTATTCCAATGGATCAAATAACTCAATCAATTTAGAAGTCAATAACCATAAATGTTTAGGTCGAGATCTTTCATTCTCTGTGCGACATATTTACACGCATTGTTACATCTTAATCTTGGTGGCATTATCTACAGATAAATCAGCCATTCACCTATTCTAGAACTCAGCATGCATAGGAGGTACAAAATACAATTAAGAAGGTTGAGAACTTGGATAAATATTATATCCAAAGTATAAACAGTTTTATAATGACATAATCAATGCGGTAAACTAACGTATTTTGTGAGGTAATCCAGCGGGGTGAATTTGAGTTTGATTCATTACTTTGTCGTCGTTTGTTTAGTTGGCATTTTCTGAAATCAGAAAAGAAGCAACGAAAACTCTCCAAACAACTAAACAAACATTCCGATTAGTTGAAAATCATTGTAAGCGTCCTGCAGAAAATGCTACAGATGACATCATCCAATCCACATGTGTAGGGGAATTCTCTACCTATTAAGGGCTGAATAACTTCTTCGTCAGATATGTTATAACTATATACACCAAGTACAATATAAAAAATATTGATAATATGCGAACAAAAATATTCCACATTCTTTGTAGTTTTGATCACGTTATGAGCATATGAGCAATAACACCAGTCAAGGATTGTTGCAATGTTGACAGATATAAAGTATTATATTGTATGGTTAAACTTTTGATCAGTTTAAGCTCTTTGTTTGGCCTAGGTATTTGCCACAAAATTGGCGGTTTAATACAATGATGCATATTGATAGATTGTTAGAAAATTACTATATTTCATCTATGCCATTTGCGTTGTTATCCCAATACTAATAGATCCATTAACATTTAACAGTTCATTATCCCATCGAAACAGACTGTGCAGTACATATTCTATTTTGTACTTCTGCACCGAAGATGAAGATCGAGTGTGATCTAATTCTTAGATTTAACAATGAGAAACATTCATTTGTCGGACAATTAGTATTTTGAAGAAGTTGTGTCCAACCTGTTGTTTCGCCTTTATCAACATCTGAATTTATTTTATCAGCTGACAGTGCTCTCCAATATTCTCTATTGTTATACCTACGAATATGAGCATCTGGCATAAGGCTGATGTAGCACTGACTAATTGATTGACATTTGTGCAAGCAAATGTACTTCCAGGATATTAGTAAAGACACCTTAAATACCGTTCTTTGTATTGCTCTGCATAGTCCGCTAGTAGTTAGTCAACGCTATCGATGACGTCACCAATTTAAAACTGTATAACAGCATCCAGAAAATATTTTACGCTCGACAAATTGTCTTTAGAACGTTATCAACAAGTGAAACGGCGATCCATCAACAATGAAAAATTTTGTTTTCAACATTTCATCCGCTTCTTTAATCCTTTCAAATGCAAGCATAATTGCAGTTTTAGGTCAAATGTTGCCCACAACAGCTACATTATGTACTGATTTACCATGTTCTCTTTTTAATGGAATTTTGTTTTCCATGAAGGCTCTCACTGTATCTATTTTAAGCGTTGTGGTTTGACTGTGTAAAGCTTACTAGATGTTCGAGGAATGCAGTAAATTTATCAGAATGCAGTCTAATGCGCAATTTATTTCTTATTCATACGGTACCGTTTACATCATTAGGATAGAAGGTTATTCTCTCTTTGTTATCAGAATTAAATGTAATTTTGTACATTTTCTTCTTTTCTAAAACATTACAGGGTATCTTTTGTAATAATAGAAATCGAAAATTCAACGGTTTTATTCTCTTGTACATTCCTTTGCAACACAAATCGTTTTGACCACACTTTTGTTCCATCTAAACTTGGAAGAAAAAAAAAAAACGTTATCTTTTGATACTGAAATTGTTATTTTAATATTACACTAATGAAATATGTATATCACCAGTCCGAAAAATGTAGAATCTATCCTAGTAAAGCTTTCTGTTATTATCTATGCTGTTAAAACGAATTTATTTTGCGCTCAATGTTCAATTAAGAGGTTGTAATGTTGTCTTTGAACTCGAGTGTGTTGGTTGTGTAAAGAAAATAATAAGTTTTATTTATTGGCATCGCCCTTCCACATTTAGCGTTGTTCTATTAGAACATCCTGGTACCCTTTCACTAGATGGTAATATTGATTCTGAAAGGTAGCCCAGGGTGTCCTCATGTTGTCTCGTTGTTTGCTTGAAACAAGAATTGTTCTTTGCTGCATCCTCCTATACAAAATTCTGTTGACTTTAAATTCATCAGTATCCTCGCTGTATTCTCTTTGCTTTTTTTGTTGTTCTAAAACCAGAGTTGTTCGTTTGAAACACCCTATTACCCCTTCACGAGATGGCAATAATGAGTCTGGAAATTTCATTAAGTGTGGTCGGGTGTTCTCACTGTTTCTTTGAAACAATAGTTTTTCTTTTGAATAATCATGCATCCCTACACAAAATAGTAAAACTAATTTTCGAAAAGTTACCAAGTGTGTTCGGGTGTTCTTGATAATCCTATAAAGTATCCTGGTACACATACATCAACATATGCTGCTTAGGGTGCCTAGACTACTAAGGGAAGAAAAATTCGGTTGACCATTTTACTACAGCGAATGAGGAATCAAAATAGGCATTCATTTTGTAACAGGAGCAATAAATTAAATGTGGAGCATAGTGATTTCCAGAGCAAATGAAAATACTTTACATCATTGAAATCAATGCACTAACGACAGTATTTAAGGAACTGACAGTGGGAAAAAATACAATGGTTTGGGAAGATATATGAACCATCTAAGTATTTATTTTCTCAAAAACAATGTTAAATTTGTTTTTAGGCACGCGACTGAAAGGTAAATTGAAGTTGTTACTTGCTAACGAACAATCATTGACAGCTGAAAAATAAAGTCTTGCCCGCTAGGACAGAAAACATGACCCGTTTTGTTACTGAGTTCAAGCGTGCATAAACCTGATAAACATCAATCCGTTATCTGCCTGTGGCGTCGATCATACAGTCTGTTTTAGGATTACAAAGGTAGCCGACATCTATTCAGAAGACTGTTATAAAGGTCACTTCAATAACATATTTACAAGTTATACTCCAGTCTAATAATATGTACTTTTTATAGCAGCTTGAGAAATATACAATGATATTTATTTAACGTCGCCATGGTTTAAAACAACAATTAAACATAAGCTCTAACGAGCTTTTTACCGACATTACATCAAACAAATAAGGCATTAGAACAAGCATGATTAGCAAGACACTAAAACACATGATAACAAATAAATATAGAATAGGACAATACACTCAACACGTGACTTGCGACACCAGCAAGTAAAGAATTTTAAAGTTCGGTGAGTAAAAGCGAATTGAGTATCCAGGATAAATTTAAAAAAACAACACAATTTAGGATTATTTAAAAAATAAAATTATTGGTCAGAATGCAGAAGCACCTAATTAGGATAAAAAAGCATGCTGCGATGCAGCTTACACCTTACTTGAAAAGAAAGGAGCTAACACTACGCCGCTTGATTAGTACATAAGGCAAGGAAAGATAAACAACAAACGCTAGCATAAACATTAGCTTCCATCATGGAGGGGGTGGAGAGTATTATTTACAGATATGATATTTACAGTCTTTACCATTCCAAGATGGAACTAAAGATCTAAATTAATTAAAATTCGTTTGCTCTCGAATGTGGATTGGTAGCTGATTCCATAGTGTGGCAGCTGCATGTCCCAAAGATGTGTTTACCAAATGTTGAGGGTTTAATTCTTGGGGCATCTGAAATACTTTTAATGTGTTTACAGCTTATTATATGGTCCAAATAATTGGGAATACGCTTATTCAGTATTTAGGAAGTCTCTAGATCCATAACCGAGCTGGTTGTAAAATCATCATACACAAATCTCAGAGCATACTCATGTGTTTTTTTGAAAGTTTAGTAGTGCTCATGTTGCTGCAGAAATGCCAGGCTAAGGGACCGAAATTGAAAGTGGAGCGGATAAACGTATATAAGATTGTTAGTTTGTTATGTCTAGTTAGCTATATGACCAATACGCTTCAAGACAGTTGCATTGTAGCTTTCCCACAGAGATTGTTTACTTGTGAATCGAACTGCAGTTGATACTCAATGTCAGTTCCAAGCAATGTAACAATTTCATCTCAATATAAGACAGCACTGCTTATGTTATGTACAAGCTTCATACTGAATGTCTTTTTATCCACAGCTAATGCTTTAAATTTTTCTGGGTTGGCTTACATTTTGTTAGCAGTGAACCAGTCAATCAGAATGTTCGACTCTGCTTCAAATGTACTAATCAGAATGTTAAAATCCGGCGAGAGAAGGACAAAGTATTATCGTCGGCATAGTTATATAAAAAGACACGTCTGTTAAAAATAGAAACTATCGATGATAAAAACATTAAAAAAATGTAATGGTCCAAGGATCCATTCCTGAGGAACCCCACTTTGAATGACAGACCAGCTAGCTACTCAGGACACCCTGCAACTTAATTTGCTGCTTACGATTCGAGAGTTGAGTCAGTAAAAGCTCTACTGAGCCGTCTGACAAACCATTAGCCCTCAGCTTGCAAATCAGGATATCATGAAGGAAACATTCAAAAACCTTGTATAACTTCATCAGAACTGCAGATCCATGTTTTTTTCATATGGGTCTTCCTGCTGTATTCAAGCAAACGTAACAGAGTGTTCTGGCATATATGACGTTTAAAAAAAACCCCACCTAAATGTTTGTTACAAATATTTTCTCAAAAATGATGCTAACTGGGTCTCAATTGATTTCTCCAAGATTTTGGATTTGATGGCTAAAATGCTGGGTATAGTTTAATTTTAGTTATATATGTATCTGGAATTATTATATGTAGCACCATTAACGGGAGAATACTACCGTTGGTATTGTTGCAACCAACAGATAAGAGATCATCCACCACAATAAAGGAATCTGTAAAAGCTGGTATTATATTATCACAGGTAGAAGGACAGCAGAAAGGATCATCAGAACTGCTAATTTGGTTATATTTTGCAATTGTTACATTAGTGGTTTTGCGATGAGCCTTTAGATCACAGAACTAAATTGCAGCCATTGTTGTATTGACTTGACGGATTTACTGCAAACCGAGCACGGGTATTTAATCGGACTAGGGTTAGGAGAGGCATCACCGCTGACCAAGAGGTACAGTAAACTTTACTGTTCTGTTGTTGTTGTTGTAGGGCTTAACGCCATTTTTCAGCACACGATAGGCTATACATGGCGGCCAGTATTAATGGTGGAGGAAGAAACCGGGAAATACCCGGTAAGAACCACCGACCCACGAGAAGCTACTGGCAAACTTTCTCACATATCCACATTCGCCGAATCCTAGACTCGAGCCCACGCAGACAGAGGTGAGATGGCAGTGATCCGTAACGGAGAGCGCTTTAGACCACTGAGCCACTCGGGGCCCCCTTTACTGTTCTAAGCTTTTTTCTGATAACTTTTTGTATGGTCAGTTACGAGTACCCCATGCCTAGTGTCATATTCATCTTTATTTCAACTGGTAGAGTACTTCCAAGGGAATATATGGGTTACGCAGCATACAGTCGCACTAAGCAAAATGTTGTGCTGATCAATGGTTAAAAATATAACATTTAGAATATCTGATGCATAGAATGTAAAAAGAAATTAAGATAAAAAGGAAAGCGACCGAGAGACCTTTTTCTCCCACCATGACGGCATCACTGTATGGTGATGTCGTCACTGTATATGTACGCAACTGGAGTTTAACAGCAAGATGAACAATGAACCTCCAGTAACCAGAGGCTTTCACGCACCAGGGGTATAGCACAATTTTACCATTCTGTCAAAATTAAGGACAACCATTGCCTTGAGACAATAAATTGGTACCTTGAATGTATTCAAAACCTTTTTGAAAATTACCACTGAATTGATGATCTTCATTTGTTTGTTTGTTCAATATGACAAACAATGTAAAAGTATCATGAAGTGATGTTCCTTTTCTAAATATCCATTGCCTCCAGTCGACTCCAATTTATTTAAATTTATTTATGACCGCGAGATAGAGAAGAGCCTTGAAGAAACACTGGTAAACCCCGAAAATCGTTGTTGCTAGGGTCGTCGTTTTGAAAGTTGTTTTTCCTGCCAAATCTGTAAAAATGTAAAAATCATTTGCAGTCATCCTTGCCAAAGCAAACACCGTTTACTCCTAAATCTGAATGATCGAGATGGTGTGTGAAGCCTTGATAATGGAAAGATGTATGAAGACTGCACGGGGGAGAAGGGGAATCCTAGCATGATTGTACATTGTAATGTTTTGATGCAGTACCTCCCATTGCTTAGTTTGAAAGAAAGAGTTGACCAACTGTAGGGAGAGAATACAATGAAAACCCAATCATCATTTAATACAACTGAGTTATGTCCCATCACACGCATTGAATATGTTCTGCAAAGAAAGTGTAACAAGATCGCAAATACTTTTAGAGGAATATCGCTCAAAAAAATCAACCCATCATTCCTTTATTAAACAAAAGACTTTCGAAAACAAAAATTTAGACTTTTTGGAAGCCTACAATGCCATACAAGTTCTCTTTGCTTCACTTTAGATACATATATATACAAATGCCATGTTCCTTTTGCGTATTGATATGTTGATTGTTTTCTTTTTTAGTTTCTATTTTTCTTCACATTGATTAAATTAATATAACACACACTTATGATTTAAACATGAAAGATTGTATTAATAATAAAAGTAGAACACTACAAACACTAGGTTAGCTATGCCATTCACATGAACGCTAAGCGATTCATCTACCGGCTCATGGAAATTAATGTGGATTAGAAACTAAGCGAAATGACGAACCAGCAAGAGGTAATTAAAATATTTTAATATATCTAAAGTTGATTTAAGTCATTATTCTGCTTTAGTAACAGTACCAACGACCATAAACTCTCTCTCTCTCTCTCTCTCTCTCTCTCTCTCTCTCTCTCTCTCTCTCTCTCTCTGGTATAGAGAGAGAGAGAGAGAGAGAGAGAGGCCTTCGAACATTTTCATATTTAATTAATAATAATCGATTTTAAGAACATTATATTGCGTTTCATAAACAACAACAAAACATGAAATACATTACAGTATGTGTACCACGTAATCGAGGAATTTACTCTATAATGTCGACATAGTTTGCAACTTTGTATCATTGACAAACACTGTAGATAAATCCCAATGAAAAGTGCACACGTATCGTTTCGACGAACCATATTCTTGTAGGTTATTGGTGTAATTTTTATCTCAAGGCTTTAATCTAGCCCAAATTTCTTTTCTCTCTCACTCCACATTTCTGTATAGTTTGTCCGTTATGCATGGGAGGGGAGGGGGAACAGAAAGCAGGAAGGATTGTGATGAAAATGTGTACCATATTCATATATATATATATATATATACATATATATATATATATATATATATATATATATATATATATATATATACTATATATATATATATATATATATATGCCATGCAGGTTAAATAATTTTAATTCATACGCTAAGGAGATTCGAGCCTGGGTTCTTCGTATATAAAAATTATGTTGTATTATCGAGAATTCTTTTATAGAATCCAGGGATACCAACTGCCATTCTGTTTCGTGTACATTTTGTAATCCCCCAATCTCTCTCTCTCTCTCTCTCTCTCTCTCTCTCTCTCTCTCTCTCTCTCTCTCTCTCTCTCTCTCTCTCTCTCTCTCTCTCTCTCTCTGCATATATATATATATATATATATATATATATATATATATATATATATATATATATATATATATATATTCCTTACGAAATCATGTAATTTGGTGTCTTCCGGCGACATCTTTGCAAGTGAATATGTGTTAGTCTTTATTGTACCAATTTTATTTTGTGGGAATTATTTGAAGGAATGTTAAAATGCATCAAAGTAAGTACAGCAAAAGAAATGTGAAACATATATTTTTTGTCGTCCACTTTTTGTCGCCAGAAACGTTTGCAACATGAACTTTGTCTGACTTTCAAAATGAATTGCTAATTAAACTAACATCGGTTGTTCATATTTGCCTTTTTCTCGGGGCTATCTGAATCATTGGGGGGGTGGGGGTGGGCAACGTGTTCACATCATGCTACCAACCACTACCACCACTAATTCACTAATTACGGCGACAATAGTTGCATTAACGGGATAAAATATCAACGGGACATTTCAAATACAACTGGAATAAACAATCATTATTGTGCATCAGTTTGTTATAGGTCAAGTCAAGTAATCTTAAATATGGTGATTTCTGGCCCAAAACCCTATTTTGTATTGGACGACAACATAATTCTCCCCCCTCCATAACCCCCTAAAGTTAGTCGAAACAACTACGAAAACAACTTTGCTGAGGCAACAAAATTTTATTTCATAATCGTTTACCCGTCTAGGACACGTTATTGAATCGTCCCCGTCGTCAAACAAATTAGGGTTTGATCCAGATACACCCCTTTTACAAGATTACTCATATATTTCACACAAAATTGTTAGGGATTGCTAGCAATTTTTATATCTGATATTTCACACAAAATTTATTGTAGTAACCAATCTAAAACAATCTACTTTGCTAAAATCAACTTCACATTTTTTATATCCCAATGCGTAGGTATTAATGTCATCAGAACAGTATCTCTTATCATCGAACTTGCAAAGACCGGATTTTATTATGACATCAATCTCAATCTTGTGACAATTTGCCATCATTTCGACATAACCACTAAAACCGTCTAACGCCGACTTATAATTGTCAGATCCTGTTACCTTACCGACCACATTTCTTTTTATTTCCTTCGCTCGTTTCTTAACCTTATTATCAGATAATTTTAAGCAATACATTTTACTACGTAATCCGATAAATTTCGTTATAATTTTCATAGAAACTTCATCTTTAAACTTTCCTATTACGTTTTTATTGTCATCGCAGTGATATCCGCAATTTGTTGGATAATGTGAAATATCAAACAGGTCCCCATGTTCATAAAATTCTTTGAAAATATCAACAGATTTTATCATGTACATCAACGAGTCAATATCTGTAAATAGCAACTCAGCATCAGGCCACTCAGCCTTAACAAAATTGTAATGAAAGTCGTGCATCAACCATTTCGATATCTCAAGTACTGCCATACAGACATAAACTGGTTTATTCAACTTCAAGTTTGTTTTTCTCTAATGTATCGTGAAAAGGTTCAGTATTATTAACAATCTCAGTTTTGACTCGCTTTCGTATATTTTCCATAGTCTCTCCGAAGACGCTCTTGTTGATGAGCTTAAGGAAGGTTTTCTCAAATTCTGTTGTTGCAATTGCTCTTCGTCTGTTAACTGAGTCGATGTAACCTTTCATCCAACACGACTGATTAAACTTTAATACACGATCAGATTTTCTTAGTATCAGACTATTATCAAGTGCCTGTTTCAGATTTTATAATGCAAAATATATCTCCGTTTGTCAAGAAGATTAGGAACTAGTTTTTGAACAACAGATTTACCACTAGTGCTAGACGAGTAATTACGTTGTTACTCTGATAACAAACTGCAATCGATTAGCATTGACTCTGGACAAAACGGATAATCGTTAAGTGAATCATGTAGTTTCACAGGGTAGTCGAGATCAACTTCAACAAAATAACCAATATTATCAGGTACAGTTTGATCCGTTTCTTTGAAAAACTAATCCGGTCTTAACGTCTTAAATCTACTATACGGCATCGGCTCAGACATTGCATATCCATAAAACGTCTTAAATCTACTATACGGCATCGGCTCAGACATTGCATATCCATAAAGATTATTGGGATCCAAATAAACTATGAAAAACGATGGCTGTCTTATCATAGTTGCTCATGTACTTGTTATTAGCTCTCGATATCTTTTGTTATGACACTTATTCCTCCTTTGATTCCACGTTCTATGAAACATGTCAGGTTCTGTTAACTACTCTAATTTTATTTTTACTGTGCTTGAGTAATGAGTCCCAGCTTAATGAAGGTGTTGAGTAATATCAGGCTGGGTCAAGTCCGTAGTTGCTAACGCTGACATCTCTAAACTTTTCAGATACATCTGCTAGAAACAACACATCTATGATCAGATGTAATTCATGATAATCACCGAAGTTTTTAGTCAAAATCATTCCAAATTTGCTGAGCGCAAGCATAGTCGTTATTGCTGACACTTTCAAGATTTAACCTGGAATAAAACGTGCCCTGGTCAGGTAAACTTGTTTCATCAGATCTATCCCAGTCGTCAAGATATTCGTATGGAAAGATACATTTTCTTGTAAGTAAATTTGCTTTGTCACCGAAATGGTGAGTCAAATTATCAAACTTTCCACATCATTTCACGAGTTCGTCTAACGATGCCGCCATAAACTGAAGATCTCAATAAATCTCAACTTGCCGAGTGTTACTGACATATACTTTTCAGTATTGTTTGGAATGCATTTTTTATCGTTATTATTGATTTTAAGGCGGTTTATTATATCTTTGTTGCCGAATGCTTCTACGATAATGTGCGAGTCGTATCCACCGAAATTATGTGCGACAACAGGATCGAAATTTGGTGCTGTAGATTTAAGACTGCATTTGTCATGAGCTGGACCACAATATTTACCTGTAATATGACAATGATCTTTTACTCGATCCTGGTCAAGTTCAGACGTAAATGCTTGCTTGCAGAAGTGACGTGTATGCTGAAGCAAATTCTGTTTCTTGTTTAACGGTTGGAGGTTTCATTTTTGTTGTCCTGCTACGCAATATCATGATGGTATCAACTTCGTTAATGAGATTTCTAAGCAACCACAAAGCAGGACTTTCTTCCGATATTGACATCTGGCAGTAAAGTTTAACAGGTTTCGATAAACGTTTATCAACAGCACATACAACCTTATATGTGACCCAACATGGAACATGTTCTTGTACTTTTCTTGTCCAAGATTTATCAGGGTTATTTTCTGCTCCTTGCACAGAAAGCAGAATAGACTCAAAATCGTAGTAGGTTATAAAAGAACTTTCATTTTATGTCTGTAAATCGTGAACTGTAATATAGTTTCATTTTTACCTGGCATAGATATTCGTTGTACGTTAGAACAATATTCTAGAGGACGATGTAATACCAGCTGGTACTTGCAACCATGTAAACATCTGACACAGAAATATTTCTTTTCTTTGTGTTTGTTATACTGCCAACCGACTCACCCGTTAAAGGTTTTGATCCACACGTAATGCTTTTTATAGAACAGCAAATTTATTGCTGTTTGTTTGGATCTCGCGAGATCTGATGCGGCTCTATCGCTGATATATCTCGCATAAATTTTCATATCATCATCTACTCCAATCACATTAATACCACATGGTAAAAGTAAAACGTTTTGTTTCTCAAATTTTGGAATTTGATACTCAGAAACGGGAAATACAATACCGGAAAAGTTTAGATTGTTAGAATGACAAATGTAATTTGATACTCTGTCGGAGTGTTTATCTACCGGAAACAACGCTGATAATAACCCCCATTGAAAACATTTGTTATCATTGTTCTTGACATTGATACAACATTCGAGTTTTTAATTTTATTTGACAGATCGACATATGAGCTACCTCAAAAAGGATTATATTTGATAGTATGAAACGAAATTTCTGTTATTTTATCGAATCGCCAACTAGATCCAGATGTTGTGTATCCATGAATCTTTTTTGTATTTCTTGAAACATATAATTTGACAATAAAATCAAATTTGTTCCAATCAAAACACTACGGAATAACGATGTAATGTAAGGATCAGCAATATCTTCAAACTGCTGTTGAGACTATTGCATCTGATCAGAATGCCGATCCGATATATCAACTTTGATAAACGAACATGAAAGAAATTGCAAAAAGATTTTCAGACCCTTTTGCTTTGCATGCTCAGATTTTACAGTTAGTTGAAATAAATGAAAATTATTTGTAGATGAGAAATTTGTTAGTAATAGTTGATTGTCATATCTCCAACTGTTATCGAATCCGGCAAATGCTGTTGCAAGTTTTTAGGCTGATATTTAATCACGAATAAACTTCGCTATATCTGCAAGTTTCAACATCAGATAATATTGTTTTATATTTCTCTAATAGTACGATATGAAATTGCTAATTGGAGATTTGAAAAACGTATATTATATGATGGCAAATTAATATTAACGATCTATTCACGTTAACGGTCTTGCAAGGTGCTAGGAAATATTCTGGTGTCATCCAAAATATAACATGTTCGCCGGCAATGAACATGGTGTCGTTATAAATCTCAAAACGAACAATGCGATCGGGGTATTAACATCGGAAGGTTACAGGATAACAGTAAAAGCGGAAGATGATATTGAATATACAGCAATGTTTTTACATCATTTTATCTGGACATTGTTCAGTGACGATATTCCAGCTGGAATGCAAGTGTATCATGTCAATGATCATTTCAGAGACAATAACATTGCCAATTTGTCATTGCAAGAAGAATATAAACAACATCCGATCTGCGATCTTTACAAGGCTAACAGAGGAGGAGGAGTCAGGAACATTAGAATAAACAAATTATTGGAAGTATTAATAAATCTGGATATTTTTGTCCTAGTCGCTTTTCGTGCTCGCGTTGTTGGCATTGTTTTATAATTACTGATCAGATAAAATTGAACTGCAAAGCACTCCATTGTTTTTATGATCAGCTGTTTTACAGCAACTGTTTGATTCCGTCACCGGTGAATCCGTCACCGGAAAAAGCTTTTTGTGTTGCCCCTGATATTGCAACAGATGCTGCAGCTATACCTAACGTTCCTAGCACAGGTAATAGCTTTGGTAATAGTGTTCATGCTAAAGTAGCTATCGTTTCTCCGATTGATCCAACAAGGATCGTTTTCGATGTGGCAAATGCTGCTATTTGTGCCACTGACAGATCAAGTATAAAAGGTTTATTTTTCAGTAATTTGTTTATTTGTCGTTGTGTAAGAAGCAATTTTGTTAATATTCCTGGAACGCGCTGAGTTTTGAAATCTAATTTTAGTGAAAGTGCTTTTCGTTTAGATATAGTATTTGTTAGATGTCACAAGCGCATAAGCGTAATATTGTGGAACAACTGGAGGACCAGCAGCTCCTGGAACATCTCCTAACGTCCACGTTACCTCATTATCAGCGGTTGATCCAATAGTTCGTTCGATGTTCTTAGACACATGGAAATGAAATATCGGGTAAAGAGATCGAAACTCTTCGACAGATATCTGAGATCCAGTATCAGCGTCCTGATACTTTTGCATCTCCTCCATCAGGTACATATACGCACGAGATAAGCTTTTGGTTTTATTATTTGTAAAATTGTATTCGATCGCTCGTTCGGGATATTGCTTAGAATTGATTCTGACTAATATTTGCTTTACATCAGCGCTATCAAAAACAGAATTGTTTTGTTCTTGACTTCCACGTCTGTCCTGTTCTTGAAATACAGGCCTCGGCAACTGTTCGCTAGGCGCTGTTGTTATTCGCCATGTACTATCAGTTGAATTTGCCACTACAATTTGATAAACCTTATGCCGTTCGAAGTATATTTTTCTGCTGAACGCGGATAACATTGTTTCAAGTTAAATCAATTTTGAAACGATACTAAAACTCGTGGCATCCATAAGGCTAATCGTGAAATTCTGAATTGGCAATCATTACCACCAACTCGTAGCAGACAATCGTTCTGATCAGCTCTGTCAAGTATAAGCGTTTGTTTAATGCCACGAAATAATTTATTATAGTCGGGGAAAAACCCAAATATTGTGCTCAACGGAAGCATCATCGTAAGTTTTTTTTTTTGATAATTCTGCAAACGCTTTTTGTTTAGCATATGCCTAGTTAAAATTTGGTCGCCTAACATAGCCGGTTTTAAACTCTTTTGAAATAGCTTGTCCAGTTCAGGTATCTGTAAACCGCATCATATTTGTTGCACTAGATCTCTAGTAATCATCGCTGAACGACACAATATTAAGAATATTACTTGCTATCGGCAAATGTATAGAAATATCTTGGACTGTTTGATTGGCGATCTGATATCTAGCGCTTTTAAATAAACTCCATCCGTTATTCAACAATGATATATTATCAGCAGCGGGAATTGCTACTGGAGGATTAGCTATTTTCATTATACTTCCTTGTACTTCAAGAACGGCTTTACGAGGAAGTAAAAACACATCTTCGTTTCGTGTATCAAATGTTCTGATACCCATCTTGTTAGGCTCATTAGAGTTTTCTTCGAGATATTCAATATACTCGAACTCCGTTGCAGAGTCGTCTACGGTTATCTCGTCGGCAAGGTCAAGATAATTTTTCACAGACATTTTCATTGTAATCGTCAGACAAAATCGTGATTATATTATAACCACGTAAAACGCAGCAACATCAAGCCGAGTGCTAGCACTCCGAAGTTTAGCTCGTGTTATTAACTGTCTAATAATATTTTCTCCTGCCGGAGACAATTTTTTGTTGTTATCATCGCATGTGCTGTTTTCGATGATGGGGCTATTTAAGAAATAACCTGTTTTATATCCGAACCACTTGGCACTCCACCTTTGATTTTATCAGCGATCTTTTGTCCGACAGCTCTTACTGCTGCAGATGCGGCTCCTGTTGCAAAAGCTTTTGATGCATCTAATGCGATATGTGATATTTTGTGGGCTATTTCAGGTATATTTTCGATTAGTTTTGATAAGATATTGCTCAAAAAACCACTACTATTTTTCTGTGATAAAATTTCATTGTTTCATCTCTTTATACAAATTGTCTGATAAAATTGGCTTTTGGACAGTTAGCTGACCACCATCGATCAACCGTCAAGCAGATGAATATAGTAAGTTACAGTTTCATTGTTAAGGTCAATCTGACGACCTGATTGATCAGTAAGTAACATCGTGATAGATGATATTTGATTTTCGACACTGATCGGATAGTATATTATCTGTCTTGGATTTACTTGCATCAGCGAACCAGGTGGAACATCAGGACTAAACGAATAAATCGTTTGTCCTTGGCTCCCTCGTGCTGTGTAGGACCCAGTTGCAATAGAACAGTTTATCAGGATTGTATTTACATCTGTGACGTTGACGGCTGACTCGCTGTCATATGATATTTTATCACAGATGCATCAGATCCGTATTGTTGTTTATTAAGTCCGAGTAATGGTCCGATTGTGTATTGGCTTCTAAGATCAATAAATAATTTGTTGTTTAATGTTATTCTTGCTCGTAACGTGTTGTAGTTCGAAATGATCTCGAAATTATCAGATAATATACCACTACTGCCAGCATTTAAAAGATATTTTATAGTTTTGTTGATATCTGTTACGTTTAATGCACCTTGTGGTATTTTAACAGATTTCCACTCGATGACGCCATTGGTTTTCACCCTGAACGTAAAATCGTCATTGACGTTAGTTTTAACATTTGCCATAGAGTGCCAGACAGTAACATATACTATTCCGATCTCATATTGCTTTCGTGTCCTAGTATCAAGTTTGATAACAGGATTATAAAAAACTGAAACGTTTGCGCTGTTTGATGTTGTCTGAGATGAGTCAAGAAACAATGTCATTGACGACATTTTTATTTGCTATTCGCAGATAAAAACATAATAGCGTGTTTGCGTTAGCGAATCAAGTCGCTGTGTAACACATAATACTCGTCAGTCTTTAAAGATCCTCTTGATCTTAGAATATCAAGTTTTTCAAATATTTCATTGTCTATTTCTGCGCTAGTTTTTCCAGCTTCCTTCGATGAGATTAGCAACATCAGTCGATCAATAATATCAGCGGCCAAGTTAAAGCTTTTTAATCCTTTTCCTGATGTTTCTTCTAAAGCATCGTATTCAAAATTCGTTACAAATTGTTTATGATATTCTATACTTTGCTGATCGTCTTTTTCCATTTTATTTAACTCCTCATCTTCTATTTCTTTCGCCATTATTTGAAATTGTTTGCAGCTGTAAAACCCTTTTCAGATCTTAAAACTCTATCAAAACTTTCCAATACATCTTAGCAATAACACCTTATCTTGCTATCTTATAATATTTTTCAGCATCATCAATTTTCATTGCAGAATCTAAACCATTTCTAGCCTATCTGTTTTTTGTATTACATTATTCAAATTTTAAAAAAAAATCTTCTTCATTTTTTGTCCACGATCTTATTTTTCGTGATTTTTCAAACTTAACATATCTTTTGTCAGACTCGAAGGCAAAATATTCTAAAATACTATTTTTTCTGTAAATGGCGTTTTAATAATTTTCTATTATTCCTTCCTTGTTAACTTCCTCAAGTAGCTTTTGTTTTTTCTCATTGTTCTCTCATCTGCTTGTTAAATAAAGCATCTTTTTTATCATTTTTTGTAAAACCTCAGCTTGTCTTGCATATGGATCACCAATTCGCCCAACAATATCCTCAACAATTTTCTTTTTTCCTTCCTCGAGTAGTCCTTGCAAATCTTTTTCTTTTGGTTTTCTAGATCTTTCGGTGATGCTATATTAACACCAGGTTGCATGCCAAGTACAGATTCGGTGATAGGCTTAAAGAGTCTTGCAGTTTCTTCTGCGGTTTGTTGTTGTCCAGCACGTTCTTGTTCAACTTTTTTCTTAAACGCAGTTCTTGTAGCAACATATCTCTTTAGAAGATTTATCCGATCCGTGCCTCGTCCATTATTTTTTATTAACATACATTAATTTGTATACTTCTTTACAGTCTAAGAACCTGTCAATTCCGCGTCGAAACATGCTTGGTATCTCTGGCAAGTTTATTGAATAAGAAAAAACTGTGATGTCCATGAGCTGAATCATGATAAAGATCAACAAATCTGTCTCTGGAAACATCACCACATTGTTCTCGTGATATGTTTTGCACGTCAATATTAACCAGTCCTTTAAACAGTATAATACAACCCATATTTATTTTGATAAAACGATCAACGTTATCAAAATCCTGGGCAAGATAAATTGCATTACATCTTCGATTTCTCGACAACGAAAAGTAAGACTTGATCTTGTACATCTCAGCATTACTCAAAGAGATATCATCAAAAACGATAATCTTATGTTCGTCCGAGTGTAGCTTGGAATCATGGACAAGATCAAATTTAAAAATAAATAAATCTGGTGATTTTGTACCAGGTACTATTTCATTTCGTGGTAAGATAACAGGACTACCAGCAGATTTTACTCCGAGTGAAGAATCAGATGCAGTACCTTATGATCAGCTGAAAGGATCATTGACGACATACTTAAAACTTGCCAGAGGAGCAATGACGGGTTCGTTAGACATGGGAGGTAAAGTAACATACAACACACAACTCGATAATATTCCACTGTCCAACGATAGCTGGGTAGCAAACGTAAAATTTGTAAGACAACATTTTGTGAATAAATCCGGCGACACAATGACAGATAATCTTGACATGGGCGTCAACAAGACAATGTCAACTGCGTTTCCAACAACAACATTATATCTAACAAACAAGAACTACGTCTATGATAATATGATCACTGGTTATACCTCAATGAGAGTTGCAAAATCCGGCGACACAAAGATAGGCGCGCTAAACATAGGATCAAACAAGATAACAACAACGTATTATCCAGTATCTCTATTTGATCTGACAAACAAATCTTACGTCAGCGTGGCAGCAAATAATGCAGCTGATGTTGCAGGTACACCAGCTGATGCTTTTTGTGTTAAGCGAACCGGAGGTACAATCATAGGAGCCATCGACATGGTGGCAAATAAAATAACATCAACATATGTTCCTGTTGCCGTATCAGATATTGTAAATAAATTTTATGTTGATAGTGTTGATTCAACAGATAATCTTTGGAGTTTTGTTGCAACGGCATCAACACAATATCCAGGAAATAATCAAAATTTTGCTTTTTCGTTTAACAGCGTTATATCTGGAGGAACCGTGTGGACAATATATGGAGAAAATTTTTGGATCAAAATTCAGTGCTCTGATGCTGTTGCAATTTGGAAGTTTCATTTACGAGGACGATTAAATGCTGGTGTCGGCCGCATATGCAACTGGAGATTAGAGGGATCGACAGATAATACCACATGGACAACTCTGAGCAGCTCAACGGGTGTTTATATCTCAATGAGTCAACAGATTACTATCGCTGATGCTAACACGGTTAACAAGTATACTTACTTTCGGATATATATTGTCAATGCTGAAAGTTCTTACCTTGGTTTGACAATGTTTCAGTTGTACACGATTTATGATTTATTATAAATATGTTTATTACGTCTGTTGATCCTCCGTCGATCAGAGTTGCAAGAGAGTTTTACAACACTATATTTGATCCTTAAACAAAAATAGAAATAGCTGACATCGATCAGCTAGACCCCGAAAGCGCTAGAGAAGCTCAAGCAGTTAATGAAATCGCTAGAGCGAAAAGTTTAACACTCAAATCACCTGATCTACAAGAAAACGAAGACATTTTTGTTAGAGTCGCTGGAATGCGAGGTATACAGCTAAAAAAGCTATCCAAGATTTTGATATTATTAGCAAGTACTGTCATTCACATGATTGCGAGGAACAGCGATTACGAGTCGCTGTTGACAAAAACGTTGCTCGAGATTAGCAACGAAAATTCTATGACAGTCAACAGATCTAACCTCGTAGAAACAAAATTTCATGGTGGTAAGAAACAAGAACAAGATCGAATTAAAACCGTTCATGATGAACTTGACGAACTAGCTAAAATTTAAAGAAATAGACTTTCAAAAATCACAGGATGAGAGATAGGTTTGCTAAACGTAGAATATTTCGTGAGATGGGTATGGAATATCCTGACAAAAAAACAAAAACATTATTCGAGGTAGCAGATAATCATGATGACGCCAATCCGCCGACGATAGCGTATCTTATACTAATAGATTCTCTGACAAACAGCGACTACAAAAAAATTCTGAGAAACAAATAAATGCGGCACTAATAGCAGTGAATACTACTGAGTCAAAGATTGAGTCTTACAGAGATACTGAACGAGATCTATTTAATCAAACACTCGATGACATAACAAGTATTAATAATACTATTAAACCTGTTGATTATGATATGTTTGATTGTGATCTTGACAACGATTTTTCATTAAAAGACTCTAAAAAGGAAGCTGGAAAGCTGCTGATAGAACCAAAATATAAAAATATAAAAGATTTGATCGTTTGGTATCTAAACTTACCCGCAGATAGGATCAACTTGGACACTGATAAACGTGGACTTTTGTCTTTTGCAACAGCATCCGCAATGATTGCACAACATATGGTACGTACTAATATTAAAATAAATGATTTAAGATTTGTATTAGGTTATATTGATTATGTAAAAGATCTTTATCAAAACAACATGAACGATATCGCCGAAATACCAACGAATTTTGATCCTCCACTTGCTGTGATCCATGGAAAATTTGTTGATGACGTTAGGAATAACGATACATTATCTGAGGTATATGATGAATATAAAAATTTTCTTGCTGATCCTGTTAATGGTAAATTTAATGATCTGGTTAATGAAGCTGTTGCTGAGAAAACATTTACTTTTGAGCGTTAAAATTTGTCATTGAAGTTATATAATGACAAAAAAGATGTAATCGTCTTCAACCATATATCATCTAGTCTCTCAGACAATGACAGTAACGAGCTGAGCAAGTACTAGAGGTACTATCATAAAAAACGTTATTGTATTAGTCGTGCCCAAAAAGATTACAGCAGAATCATAAGAGTGCTAAACTATATCACGATTGTGCTAACAACAGCAGTAATAGCATCAGCAGGAGAAACAGCAAATCCCTTACTGCTGACAGTGTCAGGAGCAGGTACTGAGTTATCAGCGAGTAAAAAAAAAAAAAAATGTTAGATCTGATACAAGAACTTCGAGTAAAAGAATATTTACTTGTTGATATGATACCAAAGAGGGTTGGAAAATATGAAAAAAGTATTTGGTAAATTTTTATGTGAAATATGAAATATAATGGAAGATATTATCTTCAAAGATATCACGTTAAAGAAGAAGATAATTCTCTTCCAGGGTAAGCATATGACGGTTATACTTAAGAACGAGAAGTATTGCACGTACTTTAAAAATAGAAATAAGAAGTCTCTGCTTTGCAATGATTAATCGGAATATTTTGATAAACTTGCTATGATCACAAAAGAGCTCGTTAAAATTATTGGCAATCTTTATAATCCAATATCGTAAAACGAATACACAAAAATTACAGTAGATGACGAGCTAAAAAATAGTTTCTCATGGAAACTTTATCGAAATATAAGAACCGGATTCTCTTATCAGCGGTAAAATAAATATGTACTTGTTCCGTCGTGACGATAAGAGTTATATTATTCCAAAAGCTGAAACGTTAAAAACATCTCGAGAAATCTCT
>JAECUM010038951.1:0-38176 GCA_016617855.1 Megalonaias nervosa | reverse complement strand
TAGTGTTTTCAATACAAAGTATTATTACGATAATAAAATAATGATCATCGCTTGTTTCCCGGTTTCATGTGCACTGAGATATATTGTGATATAATACAGTTAACGTAAGAAAATGATTTTAGTAATTTACAGTTATGATGACAAGAGTCCGTCCGAAAAAACCTCTTGAGTGCATTTATTCCGAATATCGTATGGAATTAAAGAAAATACCCTTGACAAGGAGCATGCAATCTTACAGTGTGTGTGTGTGTGTGTGTGTGTGTGTGTGTGTGTGTGTGTGTGTGTGTGTGTGTGTGTGTGTGTGTGTGTGATTTAGATTTTTAACGTAGCTTTAACAATTTTTCAGTCATATCGCTTCGATGTCTGCAGTGTGACAGTTTATAATGATGTCTAGAACTGGGGCATCATGCTGCAGGCATGTAGCATGATGTCCACCCAGTCACATTATCCTGACACCAGGCCGACCAGTCCTAACACTAACCTCTTAATGCTGAGCGCCAAGCGAGGCAGCTGTTAGTACTGTTACGTATATGTAATTAAATTGCTTGTTTGTTAGTTTTAATTTTCTTTTTATTTTATTTTTGTTTCATTACATTTTATTATAATGATAATTTTCACGGGATTTGACTATTTTCGAAAAATCACTTCTCTGTTTTGACCTGATTTGAACGTTAAAGGTATTACATTATTAGTATTTTTGTTCACCTTGGTTGAGACGTTTTGTAAACACTAAATGAAAATGATTGGCTATTACCAAGGTCATGTTCGGCCCATGTGTTAGCTGAGTTGTAAACAGCCGTTCTTTTTTAATTTATTCCAGTGTGGGAATCTGATTCTTAGACAGGGCTATTCTAGCGTACGTGTAAAATAGCATTTTTTTTTTTTTTTTACTGCGCTGTTCAAATTAGTGATCACGTAGCCCGTCACGTGAACCACCATGTGATCTAAAATCGCGGCTTTAAACAGACGCTCTCTAGTAGATTTAGGCAGTCGTAAAATATACCTTCAGGCCGAAAGGTATTCTTGTTGTTGCCATTTGATTTGAGTTTATAATTGAAAATAATTTATTCACCCAGGGAAATACGTCTTCTTTATAAAAGTTCTGGGAAAAAGACATTCAGTGGAAATTTATTCTGGAATTCTAAACAGAACATTATAAATTGTGTTTCAACGAGGAACTGTTGCCATCTGTTAAACGACCTCATCTGACGTCATCGCCTTCCATATCGGAACTTCATCGAGATTCGAACCTGGATTCAATTAGAACTGTTTAGTGATAGGACTTATATTCTTCAAGTCTAGGATTAATTTTTGGACTATATTCACAAACCGTAAGTCCTATTTCATATTTTTATCTTATTTTGTAGGGAAATAAATTATTTTGTTAAAATTTACAAAGCTTGTTGACTTCACTCTTTTTTTTTTTTTTTTTGTTACTTTTGTACGAGCCTACACGTAACAGTACTATTTTAAAAAGTCTTTGTTATGACAGAATCTGATCTTAAAATGTATTCAAATAACGTTTTTCTAGCTAGTGCTCTTGGTTACATACTAACTGACTAACAGACACGTATGCTTGCTTTCTTGTTTCCTTGCTTACTCGATTGAACGAAACATCTTCAAATTTTTCAAACTGTGAATGAATGCTGAACTATGCAGAGATTACATGATATTTTAATTTATTTCCTGTTGTCTTCTTGTCATTTTTGTCTAGCATAGCTTTTGTTGTTGTTGTCGTTGTTATTTTTGTTACTCTTCTTCTTCCTCCTCGTATATTGTTATTATTATTATTATTATTATTATTATTATTATTATTATTATTATTATTATTATTGGATTAATAAATTTAATTTCAGCCGTGAAAAAGTTCAAAATGTTTTTTTTTTCCCTTGCATATTACGACCACAAAATGAATAAAAAGTATCGTTGACGCCTTAGGTAATTGATTAACTCAAGTAAATATATATATTAATCTTTTCCCTCGACACATATGTGCATATTATTAAATCTTAATGTCATCAAAATAAAATGCACTTGTATATTTAATTTATGACAATAAAGATGCCATACAAATATTCATTAAGACTTTGTATATTTTACGAGGTAACTTTCACATTGAAAAGCATTCTGTAACCATCCTTACAGAAAGTTAGTCATGTCTTACAAAATCTCGATGTTTAGTTAGTCATTTGCATTTTGAATTTTCATGTCATTACTTGTCATTTATTAATTAATCCCTATTTCAAATTAAATTCGTTGAGCATTTAAGGTCAGCTACGTTCCGATTGCTGCACGATAATAATCTAGGTGTTAAAATACAATTAATGAGCCGGTAAGCAACTTAGCTACCCTGACTGCAATAATATACTATTATGATTTCAAATTACAGTTGTCAGTTTCAAAAGTCATTCTGAAAAGAAACAAGGGACCGAAGTAGACCAGGGATCGCTCCTCTGGCCCATGTTGACAAAAGAGGCAACTTGCATAGTATATAGTCATGCAGTATAAGTTAGTCGGAACTTTCATTGGTATTTTGGTGAATAGTGGAGGAGAAAAAGACATACAAAGATTTCACTTTTTTATACAAAAACCCTGATAATATTTGTTGATGTTTTGGCATCCTTCGTATAAAGCGAAAAGACATTAATGTGAGGATGGACTTTCGTCAGCTTGGTCCAGCTCCCCCACACGACTTTAGAAATGTTGTTTTGTTTTACTGCTTTTAGCAATGTGTGGTTATATCTATTAGTGTATTGGCATTATTTGAATAAACATTAAAGGACTTCATGCAAGAATGATATCAAATTTTATTCCAGCTCTGTTGACCTCTTTTTGAGAAGTTGTTTTAGTAAGTTCGTCTGTTCATAATGACGGTTGTGATATATGATGGTTGATTGACATCATTTGCATAAACGCTGAAATACTTTGATTCCAGGATGTTTTCTGTAAACTTTGGCAAAATGTGAAGTGAGAGTTAGAAAACACAACATATTTTCTTGAACATATTTTCGTAAAGAGCTTAATGCTTTTGTGAGTTTTTATTAACGGCAGTAATATTTTATTGTAGATGAAGATCATAATCAAAGAATCATAATCCTCGACGCAGAGATGACACGTATTGTATTTTCTACAATTCTGTTGAAAGGAGAACTCATTTCTTGGTCTATTTAGTATTCAAAACAACATCTATACTTGATGCCGGATCTACCTTCATTGAAAGGAACAAAAGAAAGGAATTTAATGCCAAAATAATTTTGTTCCAATTTAGTCAATTTCTGTTGTCCAATTGTTTTGAAGATGTCATATTATCATATTAAAATATTTGGTCTATTTTAGTAATAATGGCCAAATTTGATGACGGATCGGTATACCAAAAAGAAACGTTTTAAGTAAAATAAAAGTCCCGAAAAGATTTAATGCCAAAGCAGTTTCTTTCACATTTGGTCAATTTCTGTTTTACGATTGGTTTGAAGAAGTCATATCATAGTTTATCTATTTTTAGTAATGATGGCCATATTTGATGACGGATCGATATACCAAAAAGAAAGGTTTATGCTTGGATGAATTCGTCCGATTGTTCTGTTAACATGAATACAACTGTCAAGTTCAATTCCTTCGTTAATGTTATTGTTTGCATCAGGGTGAGTAATTGCCGTCTGTGTGATTGCGAGCTCACTGCATGAAGGTCCCATACCATATTAAAGATAAAGAACATAATCCAAGAATTGTAATGGCAATAGATCAAAATTTTTTATATGTCACAATCATAACCGTTGTTATCATCTGATTTAGCATAATGCAAATTAGGAAACAAACTCTCACTGGGTATGTTTCGATTTTCGTAACAATACGAAAGGAACGTTAATCCCTCAGTGAGTAATTCTAATACAAGTTAATAGTCTAACTCTTAGCTGAGTAACTATATTAAAAATTAATAGCACCACTCCTCAGGTTAATATTATACCCTTCAGTACGTAACTATATTAAAAATTAATACCACCACTCCTCAGGTTAATATTATACCCTTCAGTACGTAACTATATTAAAAATTAATAGCACCACTCCTCAGGTTAATATTATACCCTTCAGTACGTAACTATATTAAAAATTAATAGCACCACTCCTCAGGTTAATATTATACACTTCAGTACGTAACTATATTAAAAATTAATACCACCACTCCTCAGGTCAATATTATACCCTTCAGTACGTAACTATATTAAAAATTAATACCACCACTCCTCAGGTTAATATTATACACTTCAGTACGTAACTATGTTAAAAATTAATAGCACCACTCCTCAGGTTAATATTATACCCTTCAGTACGTAACTATATTAAAAATTAATAGCACCACTCCTCAGGTTAATATTTATACCCTTCAGTACATAACTATGCTACAAATTAACAGCACAACCCCTGAACTTAATCGTTTAATCCTTCACTGAGTAACTATAATACAAGTTAACATCATAATCCATCATCGAGAAACTATAATGCTATAATACAAGTTAACATAATCAATCACTGAGAAACTACAATTCGATAAAAGGCTGACATCATAATCAATCACTGAGAAACTATAATGATATAAAAGGCTGACATCATAATCAATCACTGAGAAACTATAATGCTATAATACAAGTTAACATCATAATCCATCACTGAGAAACTATAATGTTATAAAAAAGTTAATAGCAAAACTCCTCATGTTAATAGTATAACTATGATAAAAATCATTATGTTAAGCCTTCACTTAGTAAATATAACAAAAGTTGATAGTATAGTCCCTCTTTAGGTAATACTATTTTGCTTAAAACAGGTTAACTGTATCACCCTTCACTGCGTAATTATAGTTAATTTTAATAGGATAACCTCTAGTTTGGTAATAACAATACTATAAAAAAAAGTTAATGCAGTAGTATAATCCTTCATTAAGAACTATAAAATAAGCTAATAGTACCCCCCCCCCTCAGGATATTCCATGAATGTGTAAAATTTATCTTGTATTTTTCAGCGGCAACAAATGGCATACAAGTGGACTCTACCAAGACGGCACAATTATGTGGGCTGGTGGAAACTTAAGCTATGACGGTCCGGTATACTGGAACTCCGGATCTGACAGGGTAGTCGATGTGGTTACTCATATTGTGTACAAATATGCAGGTAATTAGCATACATACATACATATGTATGTATGTATGTACGTGTGTGTGTGCGTGTGTGTGCGAGCGCGCGCGCGTGTGTGTGTGTAGTTAGGTAGGTAGGTAGTGAAGTAGTTGCCTGGTGTGTCTTGAGGTAGCTATGTAGGTAAGTGGAAAGGGTGTTATAATGTTCAGTATATATATATATATATATATATATATATATATATATATATGTATATATATATATATATATATATATATATATATATATATATATATATATATATATACACAATTTAGTATTTTCGTTTGTCTGTGATTGAAATTTTTAATTTCTTCACCCGGTAGCTCCATAACAGTAGAATGAAAAGTGGTCTAAAAATCATAATCAAATGTTTATACTAGATTTAAATGTTCAGAAAGATAAATAATTTAGTCACACAAGTCTCATTCTTTTTACAGACGGAGAAGGGTACGGCTGGAGTCTGGCCCAGAAGAGTGCCGTTGGCTTTTATATCTGTGAAATTCCTTTAGCAGATGTGGAGAAAACGGACTTTAGCAAAAGAGGGTTCGGTTAGTTGACACATCTGTACAAAACTAATGAATACAAGTTTCGTTATACAGAAGGAAGCAATAAAACACACACACACACACACACACACACACACACACACACACACACACACCACAAGCAATAATTATTAGGTATTTGAGGAAACATTGATTCGATCCGATGAATTGAAAGTTCGGAATAGTCAGTGTCATTGCTAACTGATAATCAGCTTGTAATTGTATTTTTATTTAGATTTTTTTTAATTCCATGGACGGATGGAATGTCAAGAATTCTTCCTAAACATATAAGTTTTCAAATTAACTTAAATTCGAATGTAAATGTTGGAACTCTAATATTTAAATTTAATTTAATAATTAATTTTTACGTTGGTTTTTGTTTTACATAAAAGGAAATCTTAAACTATACAATGAAGCCCCAATTTTCTGCCACATAAACTAATGATGCCTGCATGGCGCAGTGGTTGAAATTATTTTGTTTACTTCTGCAGTTTTAGGTTCAATCCAAGCTACAGGTACATGCAAGGGTAAGATGATGGCCATACATGTTCGTTAGTTTCATCTGGATTTCTCCAGTTAGATTTTGTTTTCAGTCTGAGGGTTATTCAATGCCGTAACATGTGGACCATCCAGAATATTCTAAAACTGTATTATCATGTTTGAAATGACGTAACTAACAAGCTAACCACTTTTCCTATGATGTCTGTTCACGTCTATATATCTATCTGTTCTTCCTCATTTATGAAATCTGACCATTCAAAAATGAAGCTGCTTATTCCTTTATGCTTTGAATTCTACGATGGTTGTTTCTTCAAGCTTTCTATTGTTTGTTTCAGTTTTTAGATAAATGAAAATGAAATGATGGGGAAGTTGGATAGCCTCCAGAATTACAACACAAAATTAAGCTAACAGATATAAAGATATCTTTAGCCTTTTGGTATCAGATAAATATAGAAGAGTGTCTGTCCCTGATAGATTCGAATAACTCCAAATTTTTCGCTCTCTGTATATGCTGTTCGCCGTCTTTAATGTTAAACGTCTCTTGTAGGATATGGGAAATTAAGAAATATTTTTCGTGTAAATATTACAAACAATTGAAATTAACATTTTATCACTATTTTGACATCAGAAAACTAAACGATAATTTCAAAGTAAACGAAATAATTTCCCTGCTGCGTTTCAAACAAGTAGCCCCCAGTGCTTGTTGCTCTCAAGTATGTGATAGGGTTCGATGAAAGCAGTTGCTAATAAAGGGAAGTAATTCGACCTAAAATTGCAAAACAAAGAGTGTTTTGTAGTCCTGAGACATGAAAGAAAGTACAAGCGCACTGAAAGGAGAACTGGGAGTCCTTTCACATAAAAATACAAGCAGTAGATGTGTAATTTGGCATGCCAGGCTGATAATTAGTGTTTGAGGTTTAAGGTAATGTTCAGCTGTCCTTTTTGTTTTAAAAGTTGTACACGTTGTTCTAACTGATCCACTTAGAGTTGAAATTATTGAATGTATGGTTTCAATATATAATGCCTTTCAGTTAATTCGACCCAGTGGCGTAGCGAGGGTACTTAGCGCCCGGGGACAAAACATAAACTTGGCGCCCCCTTCGAGTGCATCTGAGATAATGAATAGTTGTATTTTCCTCATTTTGGCGCCCCTGGCACATGGCGCCCGGGGACAACTGTCCCCCCCCCGCCCTCCCCAAGCTACGCCACTGATTCGACCTTCATGTATCCAACCGTTGCATGCATAAGGTGTGTGTGTGTGTGTGTGTGTGTGTGTGTGTGTGTGTGTGTGTGTGTGTGTCTATATGTATGCGTGTTTGATTTGGATTTTTAACGTGATCTGCAGTGTGGCAGCTTATCGTGATGTCTGGCACTGGGGCATCATGCCGCAGACATGTAGCATCATGTCCCACCCAGTCACATTATCCTGACACCAGGCCGACCAGTCCTAACACTAACCACTTAATGCTGAGCGCCAAACGAAGCAGATGCTAATACCATTATATGTCTTCGGTATGACTCGGCAGGGGTTCGAACCCTCGACTTCTCGCATCCGAGGCCGACGGTCTCACCAATTAAGCCACCGGAGCGGTACATGCGTGTATAAGGTACAGTTTGTCTTTTGAAAATTTATTTATTGCTTGAGTTTAATGTACATCCCATATCGTCGGTTAGTTTTTCGTTTACAGACTGTCACATGTATTTTTACTTGAACGACTTGAATCTGATAGGTGAAATTTGATTTTTTTTACGCTATAAGAGCACATATTAAAAAAGCCCCACTGTATTATTTTCACAGACTACGGTTTAGGAGTCGTGAATCTGAAAGACATACAGACAGGACCAAAAATAATTTCAGAACCCAAGAGTGTGGTTGCAGTTGGCGAGGAGGTACAATCAGTTACTGTTGAGTGCATTGCAGCTGGAAATCCCTTATCCAAGTACAAATGGTACCGTCCAAGGTCTAATGATGTCGAGGAAGTGACCCCAGCAATAGATGACCGGTATACTATAAGCGGTGGAAGACTCACCATCGAGAATCCGAACAACGTCAATGACTCCAATTCGTACTGGTGTGTGGTGGAAAATCAATTCGGCAAAGTCTTGGGTCAAACAGCACAGATCTGGTTTGGATGTAAGTTATTTAATTATTTAGTTTTATTTAAATTTTATCAGCCAGTATATAGTGTAATGGGTGTTTAGTCTGCATGGCAATAAACATGATAAATACTGTGTGAAAATTGAAATACCTCGATTTACATGAATGAAAAGTGTTTCATTCCAAGTAGGTAACACGAAAGCAATGGGTTCGATTAACATTTTTTTTTTTTTAAGTGTACTTTTGCTGTTAGGTTTTGTTTTTATTAGAACTGTAAAACTAATTCTACAGGAAGGGACATCTGTATCCCATTCCCTTTTTAGTTTCTTACCTTTTCTTTCTTACTTTAATATTTCTCCATCATTGAAATAGTTTTTGTTATAATTGTTTTATGCACTGTTAGAATAAAAGAACATTAAATCAGTCTGCAGGTGATGGCAAGTGAGTATACTAGAACAGACTAATTCCAGTTAGCACCATGTCAATTTTAGAACTTAAAACATTATTGTTAAAATAACTTTTCTCTAACTGATCGAGAACGAGATCAAGGGGGTAAGAGAGAGAGAGACTATTCCAAATGCAATGTGATAATGATAAATAATACGTTTGAAATAATAAATATGTTTGGATATATTTGCAACTTGAACACCTGCATAACATCATACATGAGTCGCTAAAAGTTGTTTCTGCAACGGTAGTATAGTTTCATACTCCAAACTCTCCAGATTTACATGACTTTCCTCCCGTGAGACCGAATGACGTGGTGGTCCGACAATCTGAGGGAACAAAACTTGATTGTAATGCACCGGCAGCTGTTCCAGGTAATACGTTATGTCATCGCCCATACTTGGTTAATCACAAACCTTTATTACATGACTATATAACTCATCTAAAGAGATGTTTTACTCGGCGTTTATTGAATAGTGGATCATTGGATGTTGACGATAACTATGCATCATCTTAAATATCGACTTCCGGCAAAGATTTATTCCAAAGATCTTCGAAAATAATATTAAAGAAAGTTTACTGATAACGCTGCAAGGAATTTAAAGATTGTAATGAATGATAGGATTCATGCAAATCGCATGTTTAGGACTAAAAGAAAAAGACTTTATTTACCATTAAAAGACTCGTAGATTTCTCGTTCTGTGTATTTCATCTGATACACAAAATTACCGTAATCATTTCAAGGTCAGATGCTTGTCTGTCGGTAACCTAGGCTGAACTGTATGCGTTATTGAACTAAATATGCATCTTCATTTCAGACGTCAGGTACGAGTGGTTTACACACACGGCAACAGTATTTGTCACTGCTGATCATCCAACTCAGTTTGTGTCCAATTCGGGCCACCTATATTTTTCTGAAGTTCAGATCACCGACCAGAAAAGGTATCACTGTATCGTGACCTTGACCGCTCCAGCTGAATACAATATGGCCTATTATCAGCTACCTAGTAAAACCAGTCTGGGTACATGGATGTATGTTACCGGAACAAGTATGTAAATAAGCAAATATCAATAAACCAACTCTGACATACTTGAAGGCATCCATTTATAGACAGGCATACAGGCAGACAAACAACGATAAATTAATAAATAAATAATTATGAGAATTTCAAAAAAGTACCTTCGGCATTATATGTTCACCACACACACACACACACACAGAGAGACATATATATATATATATATATATATATATATATATATATATATATATATATATATATATATATATATACTAACTATATATATATATATATATATATATATATATATATATATATATTCATTTTGGTCTGACATGCGTTAAAACACTTCGTCAAAAAAGGATTAGAGAACTTTTATATGCAGGTTACATTATTCAGCAGTTTCTTGATTCTTAGTAGTATATGGGGGCGATATAGCCTCATGTATACCGTAATGTTAAAAACAGGTCCCGGCACTATAGCCTCAAGATTTATAGCCTCAAAAAAAGTGTCCCGGCACTATAGCCTCAATGGGAATTTTGTATAGGGTTAATAGGAATGGAACAGGTAGGGTGACGTCATGGTACTGGACACTTGCAACAATGTAGCAAGGGACTGAGTTGAATATGCGCAGCTACCACTCTAGGTAGGGACAAATACAATAGAGAGACAGAGACATAGACAACACATAGATAACACATATATAGGCAAGAAAGAATAAATATCTTTTCGAGGCATATGAAAGTAGCCCTGAAAAGGGCCGTTGGCTTTTATGTTAACACCAGTTCGTTAACATAGAAGGCATCGTACTGATCTTCTTCTCTTTCTTAAACTTCGTCTAAACTCTGGTCCATAAATGAGGACTCGCTTCAGACAACCTTGTCTTTCCACATAGGTCCTTCTTTTCCAAATGCTTGTCTCGGTGATCCTAACGATTCTCGATGATGATCTCACATACATGGGATAGTCCGGGTTGAACAGCATCGACGATACAAGAGTAGAGGATTCAACGTTAGTCCACATCTTGTGACGAGAACAGGTGAAGGGAATGAAGTGAACCGCGTTTATTTATTGTGGAAGACCGAATCGAAACCGATTGAAATTGTTCACCAATCCCAACACGCGTTACAGAATTCAGTCACTTCGCGGAGTCTGTCTTCCAATCCGAAGAGAGCTACCTGTGACGTCACATTCCCTATATAGGTGCGCTAGCGTCTGTACTCAGTGAATCGATGCGACATTGTTTTGTGAAACATGACTGAAACTAAGTAGACGAAGAATTGGGGCGCACCGACTTTGGAGACGAAAAGCGATGGCATAGCAGTGGCTACCAAAGTTAACACAGCGCTACTTCCAGAAGAGACCGATTTCAACTGGGATTTAGTAGATTTTCTCTCTTCGCAAGAATTTGTTCCGGTACCAGTACCTTCGCCACCTTCTCCTTCTTTACCACACGTCGAAGATTTTAAACAGAAACAGAAAGAAGAATTGGAGAAATTTTTACAACTGCAGAAAGAGGCAGAACAAGCATTTCTCCTTCAACAGCAACAGCAAGAAGAAGAGGCAAGAAGGAAACGACAGGAAGAAGAAGAAGCAGCAGAGAAGAAACAAGGTCTAGGAGAGAAGGAGAACAGTGAACCTCAAACGGTAATGGTACTCTTAGACATTTTGGCAGAGTTAAGAAGTCTGAAACAAATGTATCAGACTTCTTTATTACGACCCAAGAGAAAAAGACCTTCCCAAGCCAAACAGTCCAACCCTGTTACTACACCTGAGATACCACCCCTAGTGATTTCTACCAAATCATTGACGGGAGCAAGTCCAGAAGTAGGCCTTGGCCATGGCAAATGCTTAAGGCAGTTAAAGCGGCTTGCTTCTCGTTCCTGAGTTTGCTTTTTAAAAAAAAAACAAGCACCAAAAGGCACTTTTCAGGGCCACTCACTTCTTTCGAAAGGAGATACTATTCATTTTGCCTCAGTCAATTAAAACTCAAAACTCCCTTGTTTGATCCATGATGTGCGTGTGTGAGTGCGTGAGTGTAGGCCCTTATTCTAAAAAATCAAAACCAGGAGACACTTACGTTTTTTCAGTTTGGTCTATTCTGGCACAAATATTTACAATTCAATGTCACAACACAACACAACACTTTTTAAAAAAGTTCATAGACTTCTTCTGTCTCATTTTTCTTTCACTCTCTCTGTTTCTTGATTTTCTTCACTTTCACAGTTTTTTCCTCCTCTTCTTTCTGACTTTTTTCTCGTCTTCTTTTCTTTTCTGTCTTCTCTTTCTGAACGTGTCGGGGTTCTTCTTTTGTCGAGGTCACCTCTGTTTCTTCTTCCTCCTTCTCCTGCTCCTGTTGTTTCTTAGGGCACTCTGAAGACCAATGTCCTTTCTCTTGACAATAATAACAGGTATCTTGACTTTTGTTTCTTTTGACACTGGCCTTGCTTCTTTGACGGTCTAGACATTCTGTAGCCCAATGCCCTTTCTTTTGACAGATATAGCAAGTATCTTGACTTTTATCTCGAAAGGAAGGAGAGTAGTCCGTCGGCTTGTCTGAAGAAAACTTTCTTATGACACCTCGCAAAGCTCTAATCAGAAGTTCGATCTGTGTTGGTTCTTCCATCGTGCTGGTCAGCTTGAGAGCGAAATGAATACTGAGAGGGAAGGTACCAGCCCTTTATATATACACTGAGTCTGACATGGATATATAGGGGCCCATGGCGTTTCAAATGTAGTCATTTGACTTTTTGCAGTCAAGATGAAACGATCGCATCATTTCGTAAAGAAAGGAGAAGAAAGTAAGAGGCAGAAACGTGATTTATCGCCTCGCACAGTAGCTGAAGTCTTGGCTCAAATTCATGCCAGTGATTTTGAAGATGAGATGCGTAAGCCAGAATCCAGACCCAGAGAGTTTACACCCAACCAGAGTCTACCATCACCACCAGTAAACCCTGAAAAGGATTACCACATTCGAAAGACGGAAAAACGCTCCTCTAGAAAATTTAGAACCACGGACTACGCGTACACGGTGAAGTTTAAAGATTTCAAGTCAGACGTACCGCTGGAGAAAGCAGAAGGGTTCATCACCGATGTGTGGGATTCTTTGTTAACCACACTGAAACAGCAATGTGAAGCCAAAGAAGACGATCGCTTGAGACTTTCCACGACAGTTTGAAGTCCCCCGTTTGGATCGAGTTTTACAGTCCGGCAGAATTCACACCTTCCAAAGTCATGGACAAGATTCAACACGTGCAACAATCCAACGACAAGTTTCACATCACCGACGGAAAAGCGACACTGTTCATGACCCACGTGTCTCTTCCCCAAGGGACAGGACAACGCAAAAAGGTGTTATTGGTGGACGACCTTCGCAGCATCAAGCGCAGCATCGTTCAAATTAACAACCCTCAAGACCAGATGTGTTTAGCCCGTGCCATCGTGGTGGGACGAACGTATGCCGACAAGAACGACACAGCAGAATGGAAAAGAGCCTGGAAAACTATTCGACAATCGGACCGAGCCAAACAACGAAGAGAAGCAGAACTCCTGTTGCAGCAAGCGGGGCTATCCAAAGACACACCCTGAGGCATTCCTGAAATGCAAAAATTGCAAGACGTCTTGGCTCCACGCTACACCTTGAAAGTGCACCCTCAAGAAGTGCGCGGACCTCTGTTGTTTCGAGGCAAAAAATTTCAAAGACGGAAAATACATTCACGTCTATCATCACGATGAACGTTTCGATGCCATCACCAGTATCACTGCATTCCTGGGATACAGTTATTACTGTGAGAAATGTGACTATGGCTATAACAATCGAGAGCAACACAAGCATTGCGGATCGAAATGTGAGGGATGTTTAGCCTCTAAACCCTGTCTTGACGAAGGACAAGAACGAGTGCATTGCCCAGCTTGTCAGCGCACTTTTGTCAGTCCAACCTGTTACCAACAACATCTGAAGACGCAAGGTTCACAGCAGAAAAGTGCTTGCCAACTCCTAAGATTGCCCTCCTTGTGGACAAGGCATACGTACCAATAGTGCCAAGGCTCATGTATGTTCAGGAAAGAAACGATGTCACATTTGTCGCCAAATCATGCATTTGGAACACCAATGCTACATTCAAAAATACCATTCCAAACATGAAGAAGAAGAAGAAGACCAGAAGAAAGGGAATTTTATCTTTTTCGATTTCGAATTCATGCAAGAGACTGGCATTCACATTCCTAATTTCTGCGTGGCTCACCGAGCGTGTGAGAAGTGCATCCAAGAGCCTATCTTGACTCATTGCCCTCACTGTAGCAAGATTCCTGGAGGACGTGAAAAAATCTTTCGGGGACCAAATACACTAGCTGATTTTGCCCAATGGATCTTCGACCCTATCGACGAGAGACGTGGAGCCAATAAGACATCGAACGCTACGAAGATTGTCATCGCTATGCCACGGTGATGGCTCACAATTTCTCGGGATACGATGGGCAATTTCACCTCAGATACTATACGGAACAAAGTACCGAACGTCCTAAAGTGACTTTGAACGGAGCCAAAATCATTTCGATGCAAGTGGGACAAGTGCAGTTTAAAGATTCGATGAGTTACTTGCCCATGCCTATGAGTCGCATGCCTGAAACGTTTGGAATGACAGAAATGGCCAAAGGTTATTTTTCCGCACTTTTTCAATACCGAAGCCAATCAACACGCCGTTCTACCCCATTTTTCTGAGGTTCACTACTACGACCCCGACAACATGCGTACCGAACACCGAGAAGCTTTCTACGCATGGTACCAGACTCACGCCTCGAACCCCATCGACTTTCAGGAAGAAATGTTAAAATATTGTCGTTCCGACGTGGACATTTTACGGCGTTGCTGTGGAAAATTTTGAGAACTGTTCATGGAGCACGGAGGGATCGATCCTTTGAAAGAAGGTTGTACCATTGCCAAAGCGTGTTCCCTAGTGTACCGCCAACGATTCATGCCCGAAAACACCTTGGCTGTGATAAGTCCTCAAACGACGAACTTTGTCAAACGTCAATACTCGGTCAAAGCCCTACGCTGGTTACATTACTTGTGCGACAAGGAAGACAAATGGATCCAACACGCCCACAACGGAGGAGGCGAAAAAACCATCGGAAGGTATTCGGGGGATGGCTGAGACTTGAAAACCCCAAGATCGTGTACGAGTTTAACGGATGTTTATTTCACGGTTGTCCCATCTGCTACCCTCAACGTAACACGACAAACCAGTTTTGACTACGGACCATGGAAGACTTGTACCAGGCCACTTGTCAGCGGCGCTTGAAGTTAGAAGAGCAAGGATACCAAGTGGTAGAAATGTGGGAACATGAGTACGATCACCGTTTGAAAACCGATCCCGAGTTTAAGCGCATCGTGGAAAGTTACAAGCTGGTGGACCCACTGAACCCAAGGGACAGTTTGTACGGAGGACGGACGAATGCCACCTGTTTACTGTACCAGACCTACGAGGAGATAGGTGAAGAAATCAAATACTTGGACGCGTGTTCGCTGTATCCGTACGTGTGCAAATATTGTCACTTTTTCGCAGGGCATCCGCAATTGCTGACGGAACACATCGACGTGGACAACATTCGCCAATACGAAGGATTGATCAAGTGCAAAGTCTTGCCTCCCACGTACTTGTACCATCCCGTTTTACCACATCATTGCCAAGGAAAACTGATGTTTCCCTTGTGTCGTACTTGTGCTGAAACGTGCAACCAAGACCACCCTTGTCAGCACACTCAGGAAGAACGAGCCTTGACGGGAACGTGGGTCAGCGTGGAATTGTTTAAAGCTCTGGACTTGGGATACCAACTGTTAGAAGTGTACGAAATTTACCACTTTCCCAAGACAGAAAAATACCACAAGGGCGACGAGACTCAAAAATGCATTTTCGCAGACTACGTGTATGCCATTTTGAAACTGAAACAAGAAGCCAGCGGCTATCCTTCCTGGTGCGACACTCCCGAAGACCAAAAGAAATTCAAAGAGAAATACTGGGAGCAGGAAGGCATCCCTTCAGACTGCATCGAGAAAAACGAAGGAAGGCGATCGTTTGCCAAAGTGATGTTAAATTGCTTGTGGGGCAAAATGGCACAACGACCGTGTTTACCCAAGACGGAGTATTTGACAAAACCTTCTCGCTACTTCCAGACGATTCACGACAAAACCAAATACATGAAACACGTGGACGTCGTTCGTGAGGATTTGATCTTAGTCAATTACGAAGAAGAACTGGACTTTGTAGAAGCCGACGATTTTGAAAATGTCATCATTGCGGCTTACGTGACAGCCCATGCTCGTTTAAAACTGTACGAAACTTTAGAACTGTTAGGAGATCGTGTTCTGTATTTTCAAACGGACAGTTGCATCTACATCGATCGTCTGGGTCAACCTCACCCTGTTATCGAAGGAGACCGTTTAGGAGCCTGGACGGACGAGCATCCCGACGACAAGATTCTAAGTTTTGCTAGTGGCGGTCCCAAAAATTACGGCTACGAATACCGAGACCCTCAAGGAGAAGTGCACACCGAGTGTAAAGTGAAAGGATTGACTCTCAATTATCGCACCAGTCGACTGGTGAACTTTGGCGTCTTGAAAGAAGTCTTGCAGTCTGGACAGGATGGAAATTTTAAAGTGACAACCCACGAACCGCACAAGATTGTACGTTTACCAACACACCAAAGCGTTAGCCGGCCCTTGGAAAAAGTCTCTCAAATCGTGTACCAGAAGCGAGCACGGCTTCCCAATCAACTCACTTTACCGTACGGTCACGCTGGTATAAAAAATGGTTCCAAGACGATAGCCACCAACAAGAAGTATGAAAGGATGACTTCGACACATCAATAATCGACTGAGAGACCCACAGAGAACTCCAAGTTCAAACCATACCATTTTCCTGTTTTCTTGCCTGACTATTGCAGTTGTGCCAGTCAATTGGAAACGTTTCAAAAATGGCCCACGGATAGGGAAGGATTACCTACTACGGATGTTTTAGCTAGAACACGATTTGTCTACTTGTGCCCTGAGACTGGATAGTAGGTATGGTGTGTGTTTTTTTCTCTTCCCGTTTGTGTGGATAGTATAGTGTGTATGTTTTATGCATTCACGGCCGTTTATGTAGATAGTAGGTATGGCGTGTTTTATGACTTCTCTTTCGTTTGTGTGGATAGTAGGTATGGTGTGTGTGTGTGTGTGTGTGTGTGTGTGTTTTTTTTGTCTGTTCCCGTTTTCTATCCACACGATAGTATAGTGTGTATATTTTACGCATTCGTGTACGTTTATGTAGATAGTAGGTATGGTGTGTGTTTTATGCCTTCTCGTTGGTTTGTGTGGATAGTAGGTATGGTGTGTGTGTTTTTTCTCTTCCCGTTTGTGTGGATAGTATAGTGTGTATGTTTTATGCATTCGCGTCCGTTTATGTGGAGAGTAGGTATGGTGTGTGTTTTATGCCTTCTCGTTGGTTTGTGTGGATAGTAGGTATGGTATGTGTGTTTTTTTCTCTTCCCGTTTGTGTGGATAGTATAGTGTGTACGTTTTTTTTTTTTCTCTTCCCGTTTGTGTGGATAGTATATAATATAAGAAGTGAGTGTAAGGGATGTTTTCGTTCACGTCCGTGCTTAACGTATTTAAGGCGGAACGCTCGTTAGTCTGGCTACCCACGTTGACTAGTCAACACCTATCAAGATGGATGTATTTAATCAATTAAAAGACAGTTGGTACTCGATGATGGATCGATCATACGTGCTGGATAAGCTTGAAAAGGAATGGAGGTTCCCAGGCAGCCAAGACTTGGTGACCAGACTGAAAGTAGCCAGTTATGAATTACAAGGGATGATAGTGGAGGAAGGGGAGAAGTTGAGAGGTTTTATAGAATTTAAATATGTAAGAGTGGGAACCTTGAAACAGGTGATTGATATTGTTATAGAAGTCAGATGTTATTTAGAAGACATATTCCATTTAACCGAGTGGCCTCCTGTCAAAAAAGGCTTAGACGGTTTAAAGAAAGGAGAAGAGATTATGAAAAAGGTAATGGGAGAAGAGGTGAAGAAAATAAAAGTGATATGGACAAAAGAGAGAAAGGAGAAGGAAAACCAAAAAAAAAGAAAGAGGACTTTGACAGACTGAATAAGAACTGGATGAAAATACAGCAAAAATTTAGAGCCTTGGGACATCCAGACTGGATAGCAGAAGAAGAAAATAAGAAGAAGAAGAAAGGAATAATTGGAAAATTAAGAAGCTGGTGGAAGAACTGGAGAAAATAGAAAAAACCCAAAGGCCCTTTTTAGGGCCACTTTCACATGCCTCGAAAAGATATTTATTCTTTCTTGCCTATATATGTGTTATCTATGTGTTGTCTATGTCTCTGTCTCTCTATTGTATTTGTCCCTACCTAGAGTGGTAGCTGCGCGTATTCATGTCAGTCCCCTGCTACATTGTTGCAAGTGTCCAGTACCATGACGTCACCCTACCTGTTCCATTCCTATTAACCCTATACAAAATTCCTATTGAGGCTTTTGTGCCGGAACACTTTTTTTGAGGCTATAAGTCTTGAGGCTATAGTGCCGGGACCTGTTTTTAACATTACGGTATACATGAGGCTATATCACCCCCATATACTACTATTCTTAGATGTATTAGTGGAATATAATTGCAAAATGACCGAGAAGATAAAAATCAAGTTGATAAATGTTGGTAGGTTTAAATATCCGTACGAATTTCATAGTCACATGTTTGAAATCAATATAGCAAACTCAATTTACAACGATATCACCTACAATGAAATATCGTATATAACAATTCACACTGCTTTGTCTCTTCCGATCTCATTTATAGTATATATTATCTTTCATAAACGATATCTACGATTTACGATGTATTATGAGCAATCGAAATATCATATTATTAGGTTGGATGGAAAATAATGTTCAGCAAGAGTTTATGTTGTTTCTTAGCTGTAATGAAAATATAAATAGTACTGAACATTAAAATAAAAGTCTTGTCAGTATAGTTAATGTGTGCAGTTATTACTTATTCCATTAGGTTCAGAGATATGCAAATTTGTTTTGTGTTTCTGATGTCATGAAAAGCTGTTTCATATAAGGTGTACTTCGTAAACCAAAGATTTTTTTTTTCTAAGTATTGATAGTATTTTAAACCTTTTCAATATCACCAGTGACAGTCATAATGTTAAATTAAGTAAAAAAAATAATAACATGAATCCTATCCCCATGGAACTGTTGAAATGTGTGGATTATGTCTTCGTGTCTATCCGTATGTCTCTCCATTAGTAATGGAATTTATCTCCTACAATATTAAAGACACAAACTTGAAATTTTGAGATTAGATCCCGGGTGTCATTTAGATATATATAGTGGATTTAGAATATTCATTTAAACTCTGTGGATGGGTCCAGATTCAATAATAGTCAACTTCAGATTAGTATGTGTTTACCATATAGATCAACAGATTGACTGCTAGCCCTTTGATTATTTTATTTTACGAGAGAGAGAGAGAGAGAGAGAGAGAGAGAGAGAGAGAGAGAGAGAGAGATGTGATAAGCTGAACTTTAAATCAGCAACACTCAGAGATGACCCCACGATCCAGTTACATTAGAAATTTACTTGCTTATCCAATGCTCTAAAACTGCGTATAAAAACTCATTTGATTCCAAGGGAATACGTTACTATGTACTTAAACTCTTTCATCCCATGGGCGACAGCAGTAGAAACTCTTTTATTACCACATAAATTAATGTGAAAGCATAAACATCCACTCGCACCGCCTGCGCCTTAGATTACCAGTTTCATTTTTCACGTACTCATATCACATGTTGACAAGTTGTTTTATTGGACGGGGAGAGCTCTATGTACGTCGATGATAGACCGTGTTTAAACACTGTTTTCAGACTTTTTAGATCGAACACACAGTTAATTTCAACATTTTTGAAATTTTGAATCAAACAGAAAATATGAAAGCAAAGTAAAAATTTTGAAAATTTATGCAGTAGTGCAAATACCACAAATAATTTTTTACATTAATCACCTAATGACGACACATTCAAGAAACTCGAATGTCATACTTGTATAATTTTTCTTGCTTCACATCAATATGACCCATCAGTAAGCATTTCCAAGTCACGCACCACAAAACACGACTAAAAGAACAAATTCAAAGATGCATTTCTTTTTTTATATTGCTAAATACTTGCATGTTAGAATATCCCGAGAATTCCTTATGTTAAGAAAATCGAGAGGATCCACTTTACGACACATCCACATTACCATAAAGCATAGTGAATACTGTACACATTGAACGCTTACTTCTTAAAATTCGATCATTGTCGGTATTAGAAATATCTTTATATCTTAGTCTCCCCGTAATCAACAAATAATCGCTTAAATCAAACAAAGTTATAAAAGGAGACGTAAATAAAAATAGCACATACAATAGATTTATTTAAATCTGGATTTTATAAAAGGAAAACTATTATACATATCCCTATGGATTTTCAGTATGACCATTAACCTCTTGACCATTTAGTTTTTTAATATTATTTTAATAAGTGACTCATTGCAACAGAAACCATTCAAACCATGGTGTCGACATTAATTCAAGTTTTTTTTTTTAAAAAACCCATAAGCATGTGTATGCTTATTTGAATGAAATAACTGAACTGAATTTATTTTAATGTTACAGTGGTTGGAGAGTATGGTCCAATCATTCATACACACGTGTTTCCAAGCCCCGTTTTAAGAGGAAGCAGCATCCGGATGGAGTGTATAGCATACGGGTCGTAAGTTATCTAAATCCGGCTTTATATTTAATGGAGAAAAGGAAGATACATTTAGACAATACATAACGTTAATGCTGCGGGAATATATATGGTGTTATGGAAGTTCATTAGGCATTAAGTAGGTCATGGGCTTATCCCCTGATACTGATTAGCAAGAAGAAGCATCAATAAATGTTACGGAAGGCGAAAGAATTTAAAACTGTACATATTTTGTTGATGACTACACTTCAGGTTTGGAAAAACAGTTTGTCTACCCAGGTACAGAAAGTTAGGACTGAAGATGTAATTTTATATTGCACATAACTCTGACGTACATACGAATATTCAGTCAGGAAGAATAGCGTTCATGTCAAAATTTGGTTGTTTGAGGAACTGTATTTTAGTATAATAAAACAAAAACATTCATTCTCACACATGACCTTTAGCATAAAAGTTACTAAAACTACAAGACACCATCGAAAGCTCCACTAACTCTCAATAGACCATAAACACCGACCATATAGTTGTTTATAATACGGAAAAAGTGATACACTTCATACATAAATGGATTCCTTCTTTTTAAATCGTTGATTAGAATTTAAAATAACGGCAAAATCATTCATAGGACAGATGTCAGTATAAGAAGTTTAGCCACTCTCCTACCTTATACGCGAGACCTGGCGGTCTTGTTCAGAGACGTAACAACTAATTACTGCATCTCAATGAGGCGTATTGGTCCTATCTAGTTATATTGTTTTCCTCAGCATACCACTGTATTATTCTTGGAAGCGAGTTGACCCCATAAGCAAGAAGGAAGTTCCCCTACCCGCAGGTGCAGTCATAGTAAACAGGAATCGCGTGCTGACTATTCCCAATGCACAGCTCAAAGACGAAGGTGATTATATCTGCACCTGCAGCAGGTCCACAGCATCTGCAGAGAAAGTTATTTCCCTTGTTTTAAACTGTAAGTATGCTTATCTACCTCATCGAATGACAAAACGTCTATACATAACATTTATGTATATGATGTCTAATTACCGTCTTAATATCAATACCATGCAAAATGTCATGAAACGGTCATATACGATGATGGGAGGAATATAGTCTTAGCCATGCTGATTCGTCTCATACGACCGTAAGTCATGAATTTCGTTTCTAAGAAAATCAATTACAGCTAAAGAACTTAATCGACCTAAACCATTTTTATATGAGGATGATAACACAAAGAGCTAGGACAAGTTTAAGTTTCGCTTTCGCCTGTGAAATCTGTAATGCGTCATGGTTTCTCTTTTACACAAAAATTTATACATCGTATCCCTTCGAAAACATTTCAAGGATTGCATCGAAGTAATCAAATTTGGTAGAGACTAATATCAATAGGCAATAGGACATAACTCAAATTTAATCCTCTTATTTTGTAGTCAAAAATTATTCGCTTAAAAATTTGATCTTACACCATGAACCAAAGCTTCTTCAATTCCAGGTGAGTGTAACGAGGTTTTCTGGACAGATTTCTAGAGCTCCGAGAGCCTATAATTCGTTAATTGACCCATCTAGATAATACTCTTGTACACCATTATCGAGATAGTGAATTTAGCTGAAACACAGACAAATAGGTTTGCATTGATATACTTAAAAGGCTTGCAGTGAATTGAGCTGAACCACAGTCAAATAGGTTTGCATTGATATACTCAGAAAGCTTGCTCCATTAATTTGATATTAGTTGCGAAATATATGTTCCAATTGAGTCAATACGGAAGAAGTGCGTGAAATTATAAAACGATCTTTTCAGAATGTCTCACAACTTACTATTTTATGTAGGAAAGACAAGTTCCTTCGTTGCCGTACCGGATTAGGAATCAATGGAAACCAAAGTCAAAGGAACCAGCGAAATACAGATTATTTTGTAATACGCCACCGTTTGGAAGATTGATTGAAAGTATCAGTATTTGTTGTTGCAAATGAACGCTGATATTACCATTGAATAGAGTTTAAATCTGAAGGTCCAAAATCCGCATATATTATACTATAATTACGTTTTGTGTAAGATTTAGTGTGGCTTTTCTTACTGCACTTGGGAATTGAGTTGGAGATTGGCGATGTGGGTGAGGCTGAATACAGAAACGCAGGTACTGGGAGTGGGTTGGGTTGGGGTTTGATATCGCCCTCCCAGTACTTCTTTTGGATCCACTAAATGAATCTGTACAATTTTCTTTCAGCAAAACCCTATTTCACCTTCCCAATACCAGACATGCACGTTGATCCAGGAGCAACAATTAGGTGGCGCTGCAAGGCAGTAGCCAGGCCAAATCCCACCTATACATGGTATAAAAATGGCAAGCTCATTACAGAGATAAGTGGAGAAATCGAGGTTCGGAATGATTATCTGTATCTGAAAACAGTGGACAAGACTAGGGATGAAGGGATGTATCAATGTGGAGCAACAAATGAACACGGCACCGTCTACAGCACCGGTCAACTACGAGTTCTTTGTAAGCATTATTCTTGGTCACTGCGACACATATTCTGCGTCTTCTCTTGGTCTAGTGTCTAGGATCTTAATGTATGTTCCTTGTCTAGCGTCAGGGATCTTTGTATTCAAAATTTTTGTACTTTGAAACGAAGTCTATCCAGAAAGTAACGAAGGCGCTGATTGGAAAGGCTACATATGATACACTGGATTCTAAGTGATAGAGTCGTTGGTATTGCCAAATGAAATTTCCTTATTGTACATAGATGGAGATTATTTCAAGGTAGTAGGTTCCAAGACACTAATATCAGACAAACAGGTTTGAGACCAAACAAAGTTTTCAGTTTTGTAATTTAAAAATAAGCAAACTAGAATTATAAAAAATGTGTTTCACAGCAGAATATATATATATATATATATATATATATATATATATATATATATATATATATATATATATAACTTACTTTTGTGCAGTTCGATATCGGAGAATGTGCCCTAAGTTGTAGAAAATATCCCTGGGACTTAAACTGTTATCCGTCAGCTATGTTTATCTCCAACTGACGAGTCACAAATGCCGAAATAAACATCTCTGCTCATTCTCTTTAGCGTCACACTTTCTATTACAATTAAAGTTTTTGTATGATCAGATGCTACTGGGAGCTGTACTAGAAGCAAGTTAGATATGAAAATGAAATAAAACTAGGTACATTGATGCCATTTTCACAGCGATTTAGTTAAAATTACCTGACCATCAGCGGTTACGTTGCCTCATAAGACGAGATTAGATGTCTGATTCCGCAATTTATCACATAAACCTGGTAAACACTGATCAGCAGTAAATCGCAAATTTGAGCTATTAATTTTGTAGCAGCTCTTGCAAGAAAGAAATGTGTTAACATCTATTTCTATCTAGCTATTCCTCATCCCTTTTATTGACAGCTTTCCAGCCGAATTTCAAGAAGCATCCATTACCGGCACAAACCCTTGTTCCGCAAGGAGGCAACATAACAATTCCATGCTTTGTAGAGGGCGCCCCTGAGCCAGAGGTACATTTAGTCATACACGATATACGTAACAGTATGAATATTCGATGTAGCCATGTTCAGTATGGAAAAATACACATTATAAAACGTTTGACAGCTTGTTACATTTTCTCGTTACCTAAAGGCCACTTGAACAGGAAAAATGCATAGTCACTGAAACAATACCGATGTTTCATTTGGAAGGTCATGAAAACAAAACGTAACATTTTGGTCCAGCTTGTTTATATATAATATGACAAGAGTTTTCTGAGATCTGAAATTGCTCTAACAATTTTAATGCTATAAAATGTCATGTGCTTCAAACGGCGAGTGGCATTTTGTAATATTCAGCGAGTTTTGAAAATGTTGTCAGCTTGGAACTTGTGACTTTAGTTGTGACATGGATTGTTGCATTTTTAATCACGTGGATCTGTGATGTTGCTGCCACAACTCGTGTTGCTTTTCTTCACAAGGCATATTACAAGTCTTGTTGAATATCGCCACATGTCGTACCACCAGTTCCGTGGTATATCCAGATGAGGATAAATAAATGGTAGGTGGGCATAAACAAGTAGTTGAGGGACCGGGGGGACGGAACTCAAAGCTGTCCCTACGACTTAGAGCTGCAACGAGTACCATACGTAGAAGTCAAATGCTCGACGTGGCGAACTCTATTCGTGCTCGAGTATTCGAAATTGCGATTTTCAACTGCGCTCAGGCCTGGTATAACATACATTCTTACCTCTTCTTTAGGAGTTTTAAAATGTCAAAGCCACTCTACTAGTACAATTTTCGACGACTGGAAAAACACAGTTTCTTTCATATATTTAGAATACATACTCAAACATTTGTCTATCATTTAGAGACATCACAACAAAAATATTTCTGGTTATCCATCAATTTTATCTGACCAATCAAAACGCACTATTCGATTCAGCAAATCGCAGCATCTTGGTTAGCCGGCGCAGTCGTGGCTGTGAGTCAGTTTATTATCATTAAGGGGGTAAGTAGGATTTAATGTTTGAAATTTTACCAGACAGCGCTTTAATGTCTCAAGTGTTGGACATCTGAGCTAAACAATAGTACGGGTTTTATTTGATTACACACAGTATATAGCTTGCAAGATCATTTAATTAACGTAGCTAGTGTAGAAAAGTCCTTATCTGTGTGTCACAAAACCATTTGTATGTACCATATAGACCTCATATATAAATGGTAAACATGAAAGAAAAAGAGACCCAGTGGTTGTATAAATGTAAATTTAGCACAAATGAGAAGAATATCTTTGAAATTGTTAGTAGGAGTTGTCTCGTCTTTAGTTTTGAGGACTCGAGACAATGAGTCCCAAATTTGGACTCGAGTCTAAGACGTACCCTATTCATACTCTGGTAATGGTTGCAGTACCACGACTTTTGATGTGTACTGCCAGAAATCTGAATGCCTATCTGGGGCTTCAAAGTTGTAACAGAACATACCTTGCAAGGTAGATGGCTGCTCATGAATATGCTAGCAGTTTGATTACAATTTTTACCCCACCAAACGACAAACTCGTACCTTTTCTTTTATATCAGTTCATTAACACTGCTTAGAGATGATCAGTGGTACAACATGGGAGTATCGAATTGTTAAAAATGGGTTGATTGTACTTAGTCAGGACCCCATGCAACCCATTTAAAAGATGGAAATAAAATCCCAAAATAAATAAATGTGTTGGTGTTATTTTATTATGTTAAAATTAGTAAAATAACTTACACACAAAAGCATATAAAAAGGCATGTTTTCACCAAATGCCTGCAAAATAATAGTTGAATGAATTTTTAAAAATTAATCCAATCTGCACTTGTTAGAAATCATTGATTCCTAATATGAAATACGTTGAAGAACTGGTTGTCAGTGATTTTTGTCTGCTACACATTTATTAAGTCATTTTATGACAGTTCATTATTTGCAAAAAAAAAAGTATTCACTGAATTCATCATTTTTATTTATTTATAATTGCAATTGTTTTGAATGGACCGACGTTTCTGAAATCTGGTTGGATATAAACGGTCATGTGATACCGATCAAGAATTTTTTTATACATCGGTAAATTCTGCGGACTACTTTTAGTTTCCAGTTACCAGGTAATTTTGTGTGCAGCTTTATCTATACCAACGTCTTACAACATAATAACAAGCTCCATCCACCCACCATTCTGATTTCCGACCAAAATGTGCAAACCCCTGATTAAAATCGCCCATTAGAAGTTAAAACAATGTAATTGCACAGTGATTTGTGCATTCCAACACTCGCCTCTTTTGCCAAAGAAAGCATATGACAGACTTTACAAGCCAATCTTGAGAAAGTATCGCATTTTGCTTCAAAAACATTTCATCGGCTGTTATTCATGGCCAGGGTCATATGTCGAGCAAGGGATCTCACTAAAATGGACACGAATTTGCTTTTGAAAGATATAAGTACGTAGAAAGCAAGAACAATAGTATAAGAACACGCGCATATGCAAGCATAAGTTTAGAAAAAAAGGAATAGCTTGATTTAAACTGCATCAACCAAATTTTTTATAGATTAAACTAATGATAATAACAAGCTCCTTATGTGATTGACATGACCCGCTCTAACACTCTACTCTGTGTTGCTATATACTGAAATCGATGACTCTTGGCTATCGAAGATCGAGCTATGTTCTCAGTTGCACTGAAGAGGCAAATGAAAACAAAATTCGAGCTACCTAAAATTGAAAGTTTTGTTGATAAACAGAAAGGAAGTAACTTGGAATTATTACGATTAAATTATCGTTGTTGGGTATTTATCGATGTGTAAAGTTTACCTAATCACCCACATAGTTAACATCAAATCCTTCGAACTTTATTTACTTTGTGAGTGATTAGGTAAACTTTACACATCGATAAAAACCCAGCCATGATCATTTAATCCTATAGTATGGACATTTAAAAGAAACTGCATAGTTCTGTAAGAAGCAAGGTCTTAATCAAATCATGTTATGTCAAGTCTCTTACCGAGTTCATGACATTACGATACCATGTCGTAAAACGAATCATCATGTCGTTTCTACCTGTTAATTAAAGGTTAAAGTGATATCAGCGAACATCATTAATTCTGATCTTTTCGCGACCAGTGCAGCTATAAAATATATCAGGACGTATATTATTTGACACCTCTGTCTTTATTCTTTCCATTTTCAAGTTATTGACAGTGCTTTTTTGTGACATGTAAAGCATGTAATATTCCAAACTATAATCTTACAGGTGATCTGGGAGAAGGATGGTGGAAACTTAAACCTTGTTCGTGGAGACACAAGTCAGAGAATGGGAATGGGCTTTAATAATGCTTTGATTTTGACCTCCGTTCAGCCTTCTGACCAGGGCTACTACACGTGCAAAGCAACAAACGCCATTGGTGGATCAACGAACGGGACATTTGTCACAGTTGTTGGTAGGTAAAGCTAAGGAAACTGATTTATTCCATTAGAAAGTCATTATTATCATAAAGATGTATATCCTTCCAAAATGAATTTTAAACTGACATAAGTACTCATTGTAGCATATAATATCTGATATCTCTCACAGTGTTTTAACATCTTGCATTTATATTTTGTTTTATATATCTCTCACAGTGTTTTAACATCCTACATTTGTCTTTCGTTTTATATATATCTAACGGTGTTTCAACATTTGTACATTTATATTTTGTTTTATATATCTCTCAAGGTGTTTTAACATCTTTACCTTTGATCTTCTATTTTGAGTTTCACATGTTTACGTTTATTTGGAAGAGTTTGTCTTCGTAAGGGTTGTTTTGGAGCAATTCTTTATCTTTTCGTTTTAGCTCTACTGGTTATAGACCGAGAGAGATTAAGAGATGATCCGTTTTTAGTCGTCTGTCAGTAAACAAGCGTTTGTAATTGCAAATCCACCTAAACTAATTGGAGATTAATTTAAAAGTTTACGCATATTCATCTAAAAGATGAGTTGGCTCTAAATGAAAGCATTGCCACTCCGACATCCAATATGGGCTCCACAGAAACCATTTTGAAAATCCTGTTATCGCCACTGCTACTGAAATTATTGTGCTGAAAGAACCTTCAAACTCACGAAAACGTACATAGCCCCAGTTACCATTTTATCCCCTACCTCCGTCATGCACATTTGATTGAGATCGTCCATTTCAGCTTATTTAGGGTTTGGAAACCGAGGTAATACGGACGATTGTAGTAATGCTGACACCCAGTGACATGGAGATTTTGAAAACGAGACTTGGTTGATTAAGCACGCACTTTTCTGAATGATTGTTTTAGTTTTCGATAAGGACCAATGCATTTTCTGATGTAGGAAAGGTGTTAGATTGGGCACGATATTATCTGGTAACGAAACTGTGGCAGAGAAAGTATGTACCCTACACTTGATTGCCAACTAGCTTCTTAACGTCTGAACAATGGGTGGACTGAATTTAGTTGAATAAGAAACGCTGATTTTTCTGCGGTTTTTCTTCCTGTATGAGATGAACAACTTGCCAGACATCACTAAACCTTATTACATGACATCTCGTCTACCTGGTGGGTACGTGTAGCACTTGGGTTCCCCCGTTTTCTTGTAATTATGCTACATGTTTGCAAACTATTTTTCATTGCTCTTCATTAGGGGAGAAAAGGAATAAAAAATGCTTTTTCAATTTACAACTTTTGCGAGTGGGTATACGAGGGGTTTCAGCTTTTGCGAGGGGTATATACGAGGGGGGTTTCAACTTTTGCGAGGGGGTTATGCAGCTTTCAAAAAGCTCAAACATTATTATCATAGCAATAGAGTGGTAGTATATGGATCTGACGATTTAGGTAATAAGTTCTGAAATGATACTAGAAAAAGAATAGAAAGAAAAAAAATCACACACATACATTGAGTAAATTTGTGAGCGAGATAGATGATGATATGCATATCATGTTTCATTGTAGTTTGTTAAAATGATAGTAGTGTATATGCGTGAGTACCAGACCATGCTAAACATTTTCTGAGTAAGAACTGTTTTTTGCCTTGGTACCAGCTGACTTTAAGTACTGTTACATAAGGAAGATAAAAATCAAGTGGGCGCCATCCAAAACATAAAAACGAACACGAGACCACATCCAAACGATTGCACAAAAACAAAAAATAAGAGCCCACTTCCGTTATTACTGCATAAATACAAATGCCACGATGTAAATTATCAACTTATGGTTAAACAAACAAAGTAACAACAATGACAAAACAAGAGATGATTTCGTATACTATTGTATTAATCCATTGCTACTGCTTAAAAGCACAAAGAAAACATGAGACCACTTCCCTTCCTACTGCAGAAAAATATTCCACAATAGAATATGAATGACCACTTCAGTTACTACTGCATAATAGCAACAAAAAACACAAGACTACTTACTGTTTTGCTGCCAAAGACACAACACAAGGCCACTTCCATTACCGCATGATACAAAACAACAAACAATCAAAAAGCAAAAAAATAAAAAATTAAAAATAAAAATACCCACCAAAAACGAAAAACAAACAACAATAGCAACAAAAGAAAAGCACGATGCAATTTCCCTCGCAACTGCATAATAAAGAAAAACAACAAAAAACAAAACAGCAAAAACAAAGAGAAAAGCACGACGCACTTCCATTAATACTGCATAATTCAACAAAACGAAATAAAAAGAAAAGCACGATGCCACTTCCCTTGCTACTGCACACACACACACACACACACACACACACACACACACACACACAAAGAATAAGACCACTTCTCGTACTACTGCATAAAAACACAAATAAAAATCAAAAGCGACCTCCACCCCACCCCACCCACGGGAAGACTTCCAGTTCCATTAGATCACTTCATGTACGTCAACACACGATAAATGAAAACCTGAAAGAAAGCATTAATATGACACAACCATTTTTAAAAAAATGTCAGTTAAGGCCTTTAAGCTTATAGTGATATTTAGCTAAAACGGAAGCATGTATGCATGTATGTATGTATGTATGCACGCATGCATGCATGTATATATGTATGTATGTTTGAATCTGTATATGAATGTATGTATGTATATATGTCTCCATGTTTGTTTTCTATATAACGGTCACAAAAACAATTTGAATCCTTAAATATCTCATTTAAGGGCTGGAGAGTGTAGGTTTGCTTTCTCTAAGATGTACTGAAGACTCTTATCAGGCAGTAAATAGGGAATGGGATATTTCGACTCTAGATAATACAAGCACAATGCCAGTCAGAGGCACACTATTTGATATAGACATTCAAATAATGTCTTTCTTTCTGTTTCATCTGTTGTCAATTGATTTCCAGGCCAACATCAATATGTTTGAGATCATACTCGTCAATGAAATTGCCCGTTTTATTGATCGATACGTGACCGTACGTAGAAGAGAAATGTTATTTGGTTCATTCAGATAATCTGATTTGTCATGCTGGGTCACAATGGCGAGAAGTCTTTGATCACGCTCTCAGTGATTGGTTAAATAGTTCGTGCATATTCATCTTAAATAAGAAAACCTCCGTATAGGCGGCCACGGGTGATAAAAGAGCGTAGTGGATTTATAATATGTTGCTGAAAAAAATTAAACTTCAAAATTGGTCACTTCACAAACTAGCTTTTGATGAAGCTAATTGTACTTATAGGGCTTGTCGAAGTAACCAAAGACTATCAGATCAGCAGTGGTGTGTTGCCTGAAGAGATTTTGCCATGAATCGTTTATCAAATGTCCACTTGAGCTCTCGCCTATCAATCCCCTGCAGACGGTCATTGTTTCATTTTTGGGTGCTAGTCACTCCCAGGAAATGGAGGTGGTCCAGGTTGTTTATGATAGTATTGGAAGTAGTCCAGTAACAAGGGAGGTGTTCTTACTGTCTATAACAGTATAGGAAGTGGTCCGGTAATAAGAGAGGCCGTCTCGTGTTATTGTTTCAGGAGAATTTATGTCGTAGTAAGGAAAGTAGTCTCCAGTATTTTGTTTTTTTATGCTGTACTAAGGGTGGTGGGGTGGGGTGGTCTCTTCTTTATTTTGTCTTGTATTTTGCATTTCTATGAGTTTCTATGTCGTAGTAAGGAAACAAGTCTCGAGTATTTTGTTTCTAGGCTCTGTCTGTCTCTCATTATTTTGTATTGTATTTTGTGTTTTTATCCAGTAGTAAGTGGGGGGGGGTCTAGAGTTTTCTGTTCTTTTATGCACATGCAAGGGAAGTAGTATCGTTTTTTTCTAATTTTTTTTTTTTGTTCAAAATTCCTTTTTTATGCAGTAGCATACAGGAAGCAGTGTTGTGTTTATGGGTGTTTTTATGCAGTAGCAAGAGATCTCATATTACTGTGGGAATTAGTCTGGAATTTGTTTAGCTTTTATACAGTAATAATGGAAGTGGCATCGTTTTTCTTTTTTGTATTAATGCACTAATAAGGGATGTGATATCATGATTTGTATGTTTATGCGCAATAATAAATAATGCGGGCTCCCATGCCAAAGCACTGTAACAAATCTTCGTCTGGACTGGTATCTCATTTATTCCTGACCAATTTATAACTGATGTAAAAGTGCTCTCCTCAGCTAAAGATAAATCTGGTCTTTTTTTTTTTTCGACAGTTCACTACGTGATTTAATTTCAGTTTCCATAAAGTAATTGCAAAGGTGCCATTTTAGAACCTGCAAGATTGAAAGCATGGCTATTGCTACGGCTGGTTTTACGTAGCTGACTTACTTTGTATGTCGTATTGCTTTCATTGTTATTCAAGAACACGCCCATTTATCCTATCTTTTCTTTCATATTCTCCCTTTCCTTTGTCTTCGTAGTATCAGTTACATTACACTAATATTTTATTCACTAATTATTTTAATTTTATTTTTTCTCAATACCTGTATGGACAAGGTTGCAAAATTCATTTGTATTAACGCACTATGCTTTGGATCCACGTGTAAATATATACACGTAATATTACGCCTTGTCACGTGACATATATGTACTTGGGCAGACCTGTTGATGGGTATTGAGAACTTGTAACCTGACCCCATGTCCTGAAATTATGACAGAAAAACACGTTTAAACACAAGAATGCAAAATAATTTAGAATAAAATGGATTTAAAGAGTATGTAATAAATATCATGCTGCATTTAACGAAAATAAACAATTCAGGCAAACATATCAACAGAAATGAGATAAAATCGTACAGGTTCAGATGCTACAAATATGCCCAGATTGTCCAATCGGTATGTATTCATACAGTTGGCAGTCACAAAATAGGTCCAAGACCATTAGCCGAAATATGCCCCAGATTATCCTAATCGGTATGTATTAATACAGTTGGCATTCAAAAAAATAGATCTAAGACCATGAGTGGAAACGTATCAGATATTAAAGTTTGATATAGACTAAATGTCGCAATCTGTATATTGTATTCTGTCCTGAAATTATGCTACTCCGTCTGTGATGTGTCATCACGTGTTGTGTTCAAATCAATTGTCCACTTGCCTTTAAAACCTTACTTTCCTCTCTTAACGTTAGAATAGATAGATATCGACTATGTTTACATGTTTCTGTATCTTTGGAAAGCTAACAAAATCAGAGACTTTTTCTTTTCAGAGGGAATTTCGATTATTACTCCACCAGTTAATACCAGAGTGGTAGTAAACGGTACAACTTTCCTGTACTGTCAAGCAGCTCATAACTACAACTTGTACGACCTGATCTATCTTTGGTACTTCAACGGTGTGGAAATAGACTTCAAGAGTAGCATACATTATGTACAGGTACGACACAAACACAACTTTGAGAATGAGAAACACTATATATATATATATATATATATATATATATATATATATATATATATATATATATATATATATATATATATCTATCTATATATATATATATATTGTTACATATATGTAATTAAATTGCTTGTGTGTTAGTTTTAAAATTCTTTTTTATTTTATTTTTGTTTCATTACATTTTATTGTAATGATTATTTTCACGGGATTCGATATTTTCTTTTAGTAATTCTGTTTATCTAAGACGTAAAACGTGTTACATGAGCAATATTTTTAGTTCACCTTGGTCGGCCGTAGTGTAAGCGCTACGCGAAAACGATTGGCTATTGCCAAGGTCACTTCGTCTAGTCTGAATAAACAATGTTTTATTTTTAAATTTATTTCAGAGTGAGAGTAGATAGGGGTTCTTGCTACGTGACAAATTACATTTTTCTTATTGCGTTGTTCAAGTGTTAAGAGACCACGTAATCTATCTCGCTAGAACGGGATGATAATTCGGGTGGATATAATATGCTTTCTGAGCGCTGGTCAGTCAGTTGTATTTCTGAAACCTTGAAGGCTGGATAGGTTTTTATTGTTGAAATCACGTTGTTTTTGAAGTTCATTTGTTTTTGGAATTTAATAATTTATTCTCTAGAAACCCAAACGAGTGTACTGTTTTCATGAATTCTGGGAGAAAGAAATTCAGAGGAAATATATTCTGGAATTATTCGGAAACATAAACTGTGATTCAATGTAGGAATTGTTGCTATTTGTACAAGGACCACATCTGACGTCATCGCCTTCCATATTGGAACGTCGTCGAGACTCGAACCTGGATTCTAATAGAACTATTTAGTGATAGGACTTGTAGTTTTCATTCTTAGGATTAAATTTTGGATTATATTCACAAACCGTAAGTCCTATTTCCCAACTTTTACATTGTTTTCTAGGGAAATAAATTATTTTGTTAAAATATACAAAGCTTGTTGACTTCACTTTTTCTCTTGTTATTATTGTACGAGCCTACACGCAACAATATATATATATATATATATATATATATATATATATATATATATATATATATATATATATATATATATATAGTGCATTTTGAGAAATGTCAAAGAAAAAGTATTCTTTGTGTAGATGACAATTGAATTCTGTAGGATACTTGTAAAGATATACTAATGAGGTGTGATTGTCTCTGCGCCAACTGGATTAAAATAATTGCTTTAAGTTATGCACCCAAATGGGAAAAAAATGTATAGTTTGTTTTGGGTTGTTCAATTTACGTGGGTTCAAGATTGTTAACAATGATGCAGAGCCCAAGTACGGTTAATCCGGTGAGCTTTCGTCTATTATATCAGAAGCTTCCTTACTTATCTTTACAGCGGCTGTTAAATTATGCCTACGCAAGAAGACACTTCCTGTCCCTGTGTTGAGTCGCTTTCTCTGCCTCATGAAAATGTGATAGTTGCCGTGTTTTCTTGTAGTTGATCTTTGCTATTTAGCTTTGTGATATACCCTTAGTGAGCATATTAACCCTATGTTAATCATAATCTCTGACACCGGTGATCACATATACGGTATGCACACTGAATCTATCCTCTTGTATCCTGTCCGTCTGAAAGATGCTTTAGCTATATCAACGTGGCTGAAAAGGATTTTGCAAAATATGAATTGTCTCACTTTTTACACAGTATTTTGGAGGTACGAGAACTAATTAGTTACCTGTTTTACGTTGAATATTCGTCTTGTATTACAACCGCCTTTCTTCTGTTCGTGTCATTGTAGCTATTAAAAAGAATCATGACTCTCAACAGCTTGCTGTTCGCTACATTCCAGCAAAATCATTCAACAAAATGTTTAGAGTTTTGCCTGAAACTATAAATGTCCTTTGTACGAAGAGGTCACATGGACAGATACATTGTACCAGCTGGAAACCCACCAATACATATTCCTGGTGAAATCAAGTTTGGGGAATCTAAGATTTAAACTTGATTCCCTATCAATCAAAGATCGACCCAGGAATAAGTGAAAGAAAAACTTTACCGGTGTTCCAAACAAAGTTAAGAAATACACTAGAAAAGGATTATCAGCAGAAGTTTCATAACTCTCAAAACAGCCCTTGGACTTCAGGTTTAAAATTCGGGACAAGGGTGAGTTAAGCCCTGGTGTCCACCGACACCTGTGAGAAGAAAAACATGGTCTACCAAAGTCACATATGTTGCAAACAAGAGAGAGACAGAACTGAATACACAGTGTCAATACATCTGAGTTAAACACAAAAGAAGCATATTGATGTTTGTACCATTATGGGTGAAAAATTATATCATTGAACTGAAGTAACAATGAAAACTTTGTATGCTACAAATCGGCTAAAATTACCACACATATTGACGTGGATAACCGAGAGAGAGAGAGAGAGAGAGAGAGAGAGAGAGAGAGAGAGCTAAACGGAAGCATTAGAATTTCATATTTTACCTCCACAAGAGGATAAGTCAGATAATTTAGGCAAGAAGTCCGCAAAATAGCAACAATGAAACTTGAAACATTATAAACTTATATCCAGTTCAGAAAGTGTTTCTGTGTTTTACTAGATAGAAATCAAGTAGTAAGTAGTTTGTTTGTCAATATGTAATGCATGCCGAAACAATGTGATCTGTTATAATTTAAAATCCATTCAGTTCTCCTTTGAAATGTATAACAACAGAATTCCTGAGAGAAGTTTTTTCTGTCCTGGTGAATACACAAAAAAATATACCAAAAAAATACAGAATGGGACGACACGTAATCCGCGTCACGGTTATCTTGTGCATAGTATTACAAGCAGAGAACCGACTGTAAAAGGGTCTTCATTTATGCTCACGTAACTCATTAAATACAACTTTTCGAAATCTCAGAGACAGATGTTCATGTGGCTGGTCCAATACTACAAGAACGGAATGGAATGTGACGATTATAAGGAACATTTGTCTCGAATTCTTGAAAGTGGATATAAAAGACGTTTATTGATTCAACAAATAACCTCTAAACCATTCTTGGATATGGCAGGGTTAATCAGTATCATTCCGGGATCAAGATTCTCTACTCTTGATGAATTGAATTCAGAATCAATGGCGGAAATATTTTTGTGATGATAGAACTCAGTAATTGTCGGATCCAACTACAGAAAACAAAGACCTTGACATATATCCTCACATAATGCACCGGCAGCAGTGCCGGATTAAACCCTTTGGAGGCCTCAAGGCAGTCGAAATCTCGGGGCCACCTCGCAAATTATCTCCTAATACGTCAAGATCAAATCAATTCAATATTATTTTGATCCGTTGTCGCGGGGCCCATAGGCCGGTGCCTACTCTGCCTATTTGGTAATCCGGCACAGACCGGCAGGTCCTGGTTTGTGTTCCTTCTTCTGCTAATTAGTAAGGCTGGCTACTAGTTGTCTGACAAGAATATCCCCAGTGTGAGCAAGACCGGCTGCTTATTGGGTGGCAAGAATATTCCAAATGTGAGCAAGGCCGACAAATAGTTGTCTGACAAGAATAACCGCAGTGTGCACACGGCCGGCTGCTGGTTGGGTGGCAAGAATATTCCCAGTGTAAACAAGGTTGGCTGATTGTTGGGTGGCAAGAATATTCCCAGTGTGATCAAGGCTGGCTGTTGGTTGGGTAGATTTAAATCGCTCTTTCAAAATATTATTGGGTATATCCTCCAGAGGAAACGGGAGCTTAGCGGCTTTCCGAAGGGCACACCGGCGCCATTCTAGATGTAAATGAAAAGCATGTTGCTGTCTTTGTAATTACAACAAAGCATTATAACGTGACCCAGTTTTAGGTATAGGTTGAGTTTAAACTTCTTGTTTGACCATCTTTGTCCTTTGAAAGGTTTTATTCGCTTGAATGCAATATGTTTCTTAATGACTCTTTTCCTGCTTATTTGCACTTCTTTGTAATGTGTAATGGTTTTCAGTTACTTGCTGTAGCTTTCTGTATATCTTATGTTCTCTAAGTTCAGTTTTGTATTGAATATTTCATGTGTGATTGAATAGTTGATGTAAACCAGATTATTTTCTTTGTTAGACAAGGGGGCTCACCATACACGCTTGCCATGGATTGTCACTTTTCTTCTTTTCTAACGAAGGTGTAAGGCTGCGATTGAAATACACCAGCATATTTATGTTCTAAATAATTTTGTTTCTCATTGCTCAAATTTGATGGTTTCCTTGTTGATTTTCAAAATATTTGTCTCTTTCATCTGTGATAACTGATTGTTCTCCAGGCTTTGTTATAAAGTTTCAGATACCCACTATATCCCAGCCCATGGTCTAAATAATTATGGCTCCATTTCTTTGAATGTGATGGCTTACATGTTATTGGTCTAAAATTGGTTCTCCCTTTGCTCAGATTTGACGGCCTCCTTGTCGATGGGTGTAATAACTGTGTTCCATTTCTTCAGACGTGACGGTTTCCTTGCTGCTGGAGAAAATAATTTACTCTCCATGTGCTTGAATGCAACTTCTATTGCATTTTTTTTTTGTTGCAATGTTTATGAAATATATTCAAGGTCAGCTCTAAATTTTTCAATATGATTTCCTAAGCATTTTTTGTCCTTTTTCTCTATTAATATAATACATATAGTAATTTATGTTCAACGTCATCATAGTTATTTGGATGAAATGCTTATTGTACTTCCTGAGTGACGGAATCAGTTGTCTCCATTTTTTGACAGACCAATGTATATGGCCAAAATGGGTTGCACATACGCTCCATCCAGCTTAAACACGAGGGGGTGTATACATGTGATGCCAGGACTTCTTTACATACCGCAAGAGCAGAGGCATATCTCACTGTTATAGGTAAGCCTCACTTATAATGTACTATAAAAAGAAATAAACGAATCGCCTAGTTTACCGTCCTCCCACCAGCTGTTGGTCCATTGTCGTGTTCGTGAAAAGCACGGTTCAAATTCCAGTTTATGGTATCCATATCACTGCACCAAAAGTGCTAAGTTTGTCTAACACTCATCTTTAATCTAATTCTTTAGAATATTTCAATGTTAATCCAAACTGTCCGTTTAAACGAAAAATCTTGATGCAAATTAAAATGAGGGGCTAACTTCTTTGCTGTTGCTTTTACCAGGACTCTGGTGATTCGTAAACTCCGGTGATTTTAGTGCTTTGTGTCAATTTGCATTTCTATATAGCCATCGTACTGGTCTTTTCTATGTAGATGAAAAACAGATAAAAACTCGTTCTAAATGCATCTTTTATTTGTTGCTAGGATC